>JAVIAB010000092.1:111926134-112006134 GCA_032433765.1 Megaustenia siamemsis | reverse complement strand
TTCATATATCAGAACTTGGTCGTCTGCAAATAGTATTTCTTCCTCTCTTCTGCTGTTTACTGGTACGTATATTTCGTTCTCTTTTGTGTTATCGCGTGTTATCATCCTTGTTGGTATACTTCCTTTAATTAGGCATGCTAATTTGCATATATTGTCCATATATGTAGTGAAAAGTAAAGGGGAAAGCACGCAGCTTGCAATTTTATTTACGTTATGTCTGTATGATCGCGATTGTTTCTCCACTATTTTGGCTCTGAGCACTGTTGAATGCATGTTACATTGTTTTCTGCCGCTGTGCTAGTTCTGTCGCAGAGTAGAGGCTGTTGTTTATGTTACCAGTGCTTGCCCGTGCACTGTTGTCCGTGACCTGTTTTCTAATCGTGTTGTTTCTCTACATTTTTGTTGTTTTCATACACAAACTGTTATTATGCACTCTTAAAAAAACAAAATTCTATATGTCTATCCTGCTTAATGATATTTGAGATCACATTAAATCATTCTTTGGAATTGGAAACTTGACACATAATCCATATAGAATAGAAATATTGATGTTCCACTGAATCAAAATATACACCGGCACAGTCACTGCGCCATCTTGAAAAGTGCAATGGAGAACCGAGATTAATCAGACCCCGAATGCACTTTCTGCAGCGAACGAGAGAACGTGACCGAGATGCACCATCTTGGGAAACGGAAGTCAAGCATTAGACATACGTGAGGAAAGTACTTCTGAACAGTCCTGAGAGAAAAGAAGGAATATGGGCTGTGCTTGAATCTTGAAACTGGGTTTGTGCTTGATGAGCTCAGTGAATTAAATTATGTGTAAAAGAAGAGTGAGATGGGTAAAACGCACTTTTCTGAATTCTAACTGCTAGTATTACCAGAGAAGCTTACGAAATAGGGAAGACATGCAATCGTATGATAACGAAATAATGAGACATACATTGTTTTTTGAAGATGCAACAAATGTCAGAAGTAAATAGAGAGGTCTTGTTAATGCCTTATTCCTCAATAGATTGTAGTAAAGATGAGAATATAATGGAACAGTTTGATTCAATTATTCTCTATGAACGAAAAGCTACAATTGATTAATAAATATGTGCAGGTGATTTGATTTCAGGAAGGTAAGATTTTCTCCTGTCGATTATTCCTCGTCCAATCAAGTACATCCAACAAGAATGCCAGATTAATATTAACAATTATATCTGTTATATCCTTCTTTATTCTTCTAGTTTAGTCCAATCACTTTTTGTTTACATCGTCCGCCAAATAAAGTGAATACATATTTATTGTGTTAACTAACAGAAAGCAGCAACCTCGGCTTAACATGTTTGGATATTGGATTACCTTCTCTTGTCGATCCCTGATTGGTTATGATTGGTTAGTTTGTTTCCAGGCCGCCATGGTGGTAAAGAGCTCAGTAGTTAGTGAAATGAACTACAAAGGACAAGAGACAGGGTTCGATGCCAACTGACAGCTCTCGGTTCAACCAGCCTTTAATGGGTACCGGATTTTTTTCTGGGAAAGTAAAGCGGCACGGGCGTAATACCGACCACATTACCCCAAAAATCAGGTGTCGAAGGTCTGTAAAATTTATGGTCACTAACAACATATTCCATATACGCCACTTGGCGTGACGGGGGTACTTTACATTTTTTGTTATGGTAGTACAGTCTACTCTTAATCAGTTCTGGTTCACTGATGGTGACGATGCAGTCAGCTATGAATCGCTGAAAACTTTTAGCCCTGGTATAGTCATAGTATATAGCACTTTAGCTTCACATAACGGGACAGGGCACAGGCAGAGAGAATAAGATGGCAAAGTGTATTGTAGCGTTTATTTGCAATTAAATTGTTTAGCTTCAGTTTGTCCTAACTTGACGTCTGCTCTTAATACTGAAAAAAAAAATTAGAACGATTCCACAACATTTCTGGTCAAATACACCCCCAGATCAATGCGATCAAAATGAAACTCCTGAACATTACCAACATAACCTCTAATATAACAATTAACAATGACATTTTACAAAACTAATTACAAATTTTACCTACCAATGCCAAAAATGTCCAGTGATGGAGACATAACATTAGAAATCACGATATGCATATTAAAAGCATTAAATGGTTTAAAAAAACGAAGAACATCCGGAGATCCAAAGTTCTCAGTAAACGTTAAAATTTAGATTGTTCCTGTGTATATCAGTGCGAACATTTGATTATGTAAGTCAGATTTCAAACAAGACTTTAGATAGAAAAATAAATGGCTCTTAAAACAAATGTCTTCGCAGGACCTCTAAATAAAAACTGGAAAGAATACATTTCAAACAAAGAGATAAGAAACGAATCAAAACATGAGTATGTGTCGAGCTTTAAAAGAAGTAGGCGTTGGACATACATCGGTCATGTGCAGGTAATGAATGGAGAAAGACTTCCCTACCAGGCATTCATGTGGAAACCATCTGGTTAAAGAAACCAAGACGGACGCAGAGAATCGCTATGCATAATTATAACTAGAGAAGGCTCAATCACGAGACTAAAACAGCCAAGAACTACAAGAACCAGCAGCAAATCGCTACTCTTGAAGAACTATGGCTTTCCCACTATGTGCCGTCTTCGGCCCGAGAGGAAAATGGGCTGGATAAAAATGGAATGTCCTCAACACTGTGCCTCAAGTCTGACATCGTCTACACAATTCTGTTCCTATGATTCCATCTTCCTTTCTTCCTTCACCCCATTTCACGTTGGGGTGTCGAGGGAGATAACAAATGTATGGTTCCATGCAGCAATGATTTCCTCCTAGGCAGTTTTTGCTGACGTAGTCACGACGGCATGATGACATCAGTTGGAATCGATAATCCTTTGTTTGAGATGCCAAATCTCAGAAATACAAAACACAAAACGACATTGTCGTTTAACAATATCTCTAAGATTCCAGACTTGGCTGGGTAGGTAATTCTCAGAAATCCCAAATTACATGATATATAAATAGCACACCATTCATAACAATGGATCTGACAGAAACAGAATATAGGTTGCTGATTATATTAAGCAATCAACACGCAAGCATCCTTTGCTGTTCATATATTTTTGCATTTATTAATTATTATATTTTTTGTTTAGTTTATGAATAATGCTTGATGAAACGTCATATGTGTCTAATTGTTTTCATGTGGTCTATCAAGTAATCAGTTACCTGTAAAAGTAGCTCCAATAAACAAGCCAACAAGAGTTCTAACGATGATCATAGCCACATAATGGAAGCAATACGGAGATATGATGGAGAAGACACCAACTGCTGGAACTCCCGTTAGCAAGAAGAGTTCCTTCTTGTCCTGGGAATTTATGAAAAGAGAAAAAAAAAGCTGTAAACAGAATAATACAACTTCTGTTATCAACGCCAACTTTCAGCAGTAATCACCACAACAGATCCCCATGCTATATGTTAATGTTGTAATGGCTTATGTAAGTGTGTTTGTGCGCGCGCGTGTGTGTCATCGGCGGACGATGAGTTAAAAACTTGAGGAGGCCAGGACGTGATGACTGGTCGCTTTATACGTATAATACAAATATATAGACTGCTCGCATACTTACATTAGGACATACTCAACTAATACCTCGTATAGCAAATTCACTCGATGTAGTGCTAGATAGCCATTTGATTTGAATTTGCGTTGATCGACCACGTAAATTTAATTAAATATTATGTTCCCAAGAGGTAGGGTTCGATCCCAACCGACGGCTTCCAGGTTCATCCAGCCTTTAATGGGTACCGGATTTTTTTTCTGGGAGTGTAAAGCGGCACGCGAGTAATACCGACCACATTACTCCAAAAAACATGTGCCGAGGGTCTGTAAAATGTATGGTCACTAACAACATATTCCCTATACGCCACTTGGCGTGACGTGGGCACTTTACTTTTTTTTTTCTATTCTGTTCCCAACTTTGTTTCGTTTTAAGAAGTGACAATTTTGGAGTAGGTCTTTCTTACTGCATAATTATTCTTTCAACGTCATCTTTTTTGTGGAAAGAGAATATTCAATAAATGAAACAGCAATATTTTATTATCTGAATTTATTTTTCACTGTGTACATCCAAACCTTTAGGGTGAACTTTAACGTGATAATTTGCATATAAAGGCCACGATAGCTCAGGCTATGTAAATTTCATAAAGCCCTCCTTAAGCTTCCTTCAATTATTGTTCTAATTTATTATAAATAAATCATATACTAGTTATTTGTATTATAATATAGGAAAGAACATAGTTTTGCTCTTAATTAACATCTGTTATAGTTATGTTTTATATATATATATATATATATATATATATATATATATATATATATATATATATATATGACCTTTGGCGTCTTGACAGACGGTTGGTAGCAAGCAATCGTGATAAGTCAGTAGTTTGGTAAAGCATCAGTACCTCATACTGGGTGCTGCTTTACTGAACATCTTCTCTCGTGGCTGAATTTGCCAATCCTGGGCAGACAGATCCATCCACAGAACAAGCAAGGTGTACCCCTGGTACCCGACCTGGACTCCTTTCTCTTGCGCCTTTTGTCTTCTGAATTTGACATCAGAACTGTGTCATCACTCGAAAGTTGCTGTGCCATTACTTATTTTTGCTCTCCATGTGCTACGATCTGCAGCCACATTTTCCCATTTCTTTTCACTTATAGAAAATTCCTTCAAGGAAGCCCTGCAAACATACGTATATTTCAGCACGGGTTTGCACTTTAGTCTCTTTCCGTCCTTACGTTCGTCATCTGTTTCGGAAAACGATTGTTTGCCATTCTTCTTACATGGCCCAGCCATCTTAGTCTACGAATCCTATATATATATGTATATACAGATGAAGCACAGTGACAGAGGAGGGGACTATTTTGTTGCTGCTGTCTCCGTTCCGTCATATGTTGCGATAGAGAAAGAACGTCATCTTATAGGCTGACACACTATTGTCATAGGAACGGGGAGGTGCTGATTTCTCTAACAGCCTCGCTTATTCTCATACGCAATGTAAGGTCGATAGATATCTTTTACACTGCTCTATCTCAGAAGATACACGATGCACGTCTAATTCTTAACCACCATTCACACCTTGTTGTCACATGCGACGCATTTGTATATGAAGAGAATATCAAATCAGAGCTCTCGTCTAATCACGTGACTGGTTTCCACATTCCCCCTCCTCCTTTTTTCCCCCTTCCCATGTCTCATCACATCCGTATTCGACTTCAGTCATCCACACAGTGTTCTTCTGGGCTATATCTGATAAGTAAAAGTAAAAAGTAAAGTGCCACGTCATGTCAAGTGACGTTTAGGGAATCTGGTGTCAGTGCCCATCATTTTTACAGACCTTAGCCACATGCTTTTTGGGATAATGTGGTCGGTATTACGCCCGTGCCACTTTACTTTTATAGAAAAATCCGGTGCCCATTAAGGGGTGTACTTGTAAGCCGTCGATCAAGATCGAACCCGACCTCTTGTCCTTTGTAGTCCAGTTCCCTAAAAACTGATACAGAGTGGCTCCCCATTTCTGCCAAGCCTTATCTTAATTTAACCATATTTTTAGCTTAAATATTTAAAAAAATAAATTATCTATTTTTACTCTCTTAATATTTAGCACATCTCCCTTTTATTTCATCCTCTGATTTCTTACCCTTCTTCTTTAATATCTTTAACTTATTTATCACGCTCATTCTTGATGTAGTAGAGCGTATCCTTATTTTCTTGTCCGTTTGTGTTTGTTTCGTTTTCTAAAGAGGCCCATATGTATTTCGAAACGCCAGTATTTTGTTGCATTTCTTCTTTGTAAAGCTGTACCGTGTAGAAGTGTGCGTTACACTACACCACTTGCTCCTTGCTATCAGCTTTACCGCAGCAATGCAATTATGTTCTTCTGTTCCCTACAGATATATATGTACGGTTACAGTAGTTTCGATGTCCTTAGACATTGAAACTTATCTATTAGTAACGGCTTGAATTTCTTGAGCGATACCACAGAAAACTAAATTCGATGGCTGGTTGTACACCTGACAGTTAACTGAATCAGCTGCGGTGTGATTGTGTTATGTTCTTTGATTCTTTAGTTATGGAAGGCCCCGGTATCACTGCAAACGAATTAAAATCCATAATTGCTCAACCGCCCGTACCAGTGGAATCATCCGAATTACTATTTCTTCTCCCAAACAAAGAAAAGTAGCTGTAGTCCCCATCATAGCAGTCTAAGGACACGCCAAAAGACATAAGGCGAAACCGCACAGAAAGTGAACACAGCCAACTGTTCCCTATCATATGTTATGTATTATGTATTTTGTGTTATGTATTATGTGTTATGTATTCTGTGTTATGTATCCTGTGTTATGTATTCTGTGTTATGTATTATGTGTTATGTATTCTGTGTTATGTATCCTGTGTTATGTATTCTGTGTCATGTATTCTGATCAAATATTAGCAGAGTCGTGGTCTTACGTACCTCCTAAAATATCCGCCGCAGGTGTGTGTGTATGTTTGTGTGTGTATGCGTGTGCGTATTATGGTCTAGGGACGTAACAAAGATGGTACGGATAGCTTTGGTCAATATTTTTTTCTGTTGTTGATTATTTGTCAATTTTTCCGAGTGCTGTAAACATACCTCTTCCTCGGAATTGATTCACTGATTATCGCCTCGGAAGTTTCCCTCTATAATAATATTCATTTATTATTATTTGTCTCCAGCCTAAACCACTGGAAACTATTTTTCGTGCTGTTTCGTCCTAAATGTTTGTCTGCAACGCAAGTATTCAGCCCTACCCTATCCGGGAGATACTTATCTTAACAGGAAAAAATACAGATGCACTATGTATTTCCGAGCTGTGATCGCGGCCTTATGCTATAGTCATGAGAACATCTGCGCGAAAGACATTGCCTACGAAGCTAATTTTTTTGTTAGCTAAGTGGCAGTGTTCCCTAGCGTTTGGCTTTTCATGGCAAGTCGCTGTGCCACTGAGTAAGGGTTCAATCCTGCTTTGGTCCATATTTTTTTCTATTGTTGATTATTTGTCAATTTTCCGAGTGCTGTAAACATACCTCTTCCTCTGAATTGAGAAGGAGAAGAAGACCGTCTGGTAGCATACTTTCATTGAAAAGTGTAATATCGCAAATTAAGCACATGGATTTTGTGTGGTCTTGCGGTAACAGGATAAATCCATAGCCAACATACTTGACTTAGCATTGTCGACATTTCTTTGTCGAGGTATCCATGATGATGATATGATGTACCTAGTAAATTATGTAGTGGGAATGGGAAAACAATTTCGAAACAGATGGAGACAGATTGTGCATAATGTTTGTTGCTGCAAAATAATAAAAAAATACTGTTTCATAAACAAGCAGCAATAGAGCTTCCAACAAAAGATAATGAACAGTTGTGCCATTGCAAAGCTTATGTAATTATCTATATTCTTTAAGTGTAATGCTATCAACACATTTGCGATTTACAGAGCACATTTGTGTATATACTCATAAATCAAGGATAATATTAGTCACGATAGATTTCTGCGATGCTAACACATTAAACACAGCAATCGCGAAAGGACTTACACAATTTTAGTTCTGTAAAGCTTAGATTTGATAAACTAAGCTAATTCGGGCTATTTCGAATTTCTCCCACAACATTTTGCTAATTATTTTAGCTTTCTCCAGCTTTCCCCTCTGGCGAAGTCCCAAGGGACTAGTGACTGAAATTTGCTTGTTGATCCTTTTTCCCCTGGCAGCCGTTTGCACAGGAGTCACTGGCTGCACAGGCAGATAGATAACTCCCATCTCCGGAGGGACTCATATTTTGTTTGAAATGACAAAAGAGAAGAGGACATCTAAGTTAAACAGTGGTCGAGTTGTGGGGAGGGGGTGTGGTGGGGGAAAGATTTGACGAAGAGAGAAGTGGGAACAGAAAACAGTGTCGCTGCGGACATCAAAGGCGATCTGACCATCGCAGAGAGTCACTTTTGAAGTTTGCCAAATACATGTACTTCTAATGTGGGGGTTGTCATAGACGTCGCTAATGAAACAATTCGCTGCTCAGAAAAAAATGTGGTATCTGAGGTTGTATTCTGCAAACATATGGTATTCCTATAACTGGTTCTCAAGTCTTTCAATTATGCAATTTTTTCCTGTGGAAGTTGTACATTATCCTGTGAAATAGTGTTGTTGATAGTATTCTTTATGGAGAACAATTTATTCATGACAGATTAAGCATACAGAGATATCGCGATTCAGAATAAAGAAATAATTAATTTCTGATGAATCTTTCCAAGAAGGTACTTATAGTATATTCTATCGAATAGTACATGGTAGATGTACAACAGAAGTGAGATGTAGAATGGCTCGAGCAAAAGCAGCTTTCCAAACAAACAAAAAAGTGAGGAATGTACTGTACAATAATTTTTGACAATAGAAATAAGAAAAATAGTTCTTAAATGTTATGTAGAGCCAATCTTAACATATGGATGTAAATCATGGACAATATGACAACAAAAAAAAGAAAATCACTGGAGGTTGACGAAATATGGTTTTTGTACAAGAATGTTGAGAATATCATGGACAGCTAAGAAGAGTAAAATGTTCTGAAAGAGGCCAAAGTAAAGAGAGAGCTAATTTCCAATATTAGGAAGAAACAATCATCATTTTGGCCCTGTATTGATAACGGAACAGCTGGAACTGAACAGAATATATTGTAACAACTGGGAAAGTTGAGTGACGAAGAGATAGAGGGAAGGAAATATGAATTTACCAAACATCTAGAGAGAATGGCTTGGCAGAAGGTCAACAACAGAAATGATAAATAACTGTCGAGATTGAAATTTGTGGAGAGACTTGATCACCTACGCCAGCAGGTATGGTACATGATGATAATGATATTCTATAGTTTATATGCTTCTATAAATTCTGGGCTATGGGGCGCGTATGTGGATGTCCTGACTGCAGTGAAATTGATACTATGAAATAAAATAGAAGAGATTAGTATAACAATAGAATAGAATATTCTTTTTCACTTTTCTAAATTTGCGAGTCAGTTTTATTGTGGGGCTACTAAATGGACACAAGGGATAACTAACTGTCAGCACCTGTGTTCATTAAAATACACCTACAGTGTGCCTCCTCAATACATGATCCCTTTCCCAAAACGAAACTAAAGACAAAGCTACATTTTCATTCGATCTCTCCGACTTGCCGACTGAAGAAAATAGCAGTTATCACCTTAGTTTCTTATTAACACAAATAATTAACAATAATTTTCTATTTAAAAATGTATGTTGCCAAGCCTTTATCTAAAACATACATGCATCTGTTACTTACTCTATCGCAGTTTATACCAGCTAGAGCAGACCCAGCAAGGTATCCGGCAGCAAATCCAGTGAGGAAAGCAGAGGATGTTTCAAGATTTGTGTTGGTAATGATCTGTAAGTCAAGAAGTATTGGTCCGTTCTGACCGTACGCCGATCCCTAGAAAAGAAAACGTGCAGTCAGAACAAAATGAATGCTAACCTATCTGGACGATCATTGACTACAAAAGAACGCTTACCTACACAAGAAACAAAGTATCTGCCCACTTAAGAGTGAGTGTGACTAGCCACTGAACAGCAACAAAATGTGACTTCACGTTTCTCTCCAACCAACGAAAGGAAAATAACGCTCGGGCACTCATCATCATCATGTACCCTGCCAGTTGGCGTAGGCGATCAAGTCCCTCCACAATCTCCTATCTACAGTGCATCGTATGAGTTCTGTTGTTGACTGTTTTCCATGCCATGACACCAAGCTATCCAGTATTTTCTCTCTTTGTCGTCCGCGATCTCTCTTTCCTTTTATTTTGCCAGTTGTAACCAAGTATTCCAACTTTCCTCTTCTCACGATGTGGCTCGGGCACTACTTGTACGATTTGTGAAGCTTGCCGGGAGTTTCCAGCGGCAACAGAATATAAAGATTTAATGCTCAGTACAGTCACCGTGAGATGTTTGGGTCAGAATTTATATATACTTTTATCTGACAAAATAAATAGAAATATATTCCCATTTGTAATTAGGACGCATATTCATAGAAGATTGATACGCGTCGACACTTCAACAGATCCACGCTTTGTCGGAGTACGTATAATATAAGTATGAAGAAATGTGGGGACGTGGGTTCTGCAAGTACAACTTATATAATAAGTAGAGCTATGCATTAACTACATAGATAGGAAGGGCTTCATGGAGACTTTACATAGATTTACATATTTTTCTATTTAAACTATTAATTCACTCTGTATTTAGAACTAATTATGGAATATAAATATTACTATACTTAACTATTTAGGAATATTTTGTATAACCATATAGGTTAAGAGAAGTATATATAGAAGTATATAGAGAGTTGGTGGTCGAAAGGACTGTTTCTTCTCCAAATAAGGTGATCAAGGGTTCCAATGACTGAAGGTTTAAAAAGGGTTTTTTTTCCTATCATGCCGCCTACACTGATCATGCGGCTTTCATTCTCCAGCATTTCAGCAGACTTCCGACACACCCTAGAAATGTGAAACGTTCGTAACCAACGATTTTGTTTCTTAAATTTGTAAATAGGACTTCACAGCGACTCTACAAGTAGACTGCATATCTATTCTAGACGGAATGATGAACATTCTGCATGTCGTTTGTCCGTGCTATATTTCGAATAAATCTCTTGAAGGCTACATACATAATAATTGTAGCGTTATATTCTTCCTCTAATGGTTAGTCAATCTCGTCATTTTCAAGGGTATTGCAGAGAGAGAGAGAGAGAGACAGACAGACAGACAGACAGATAGAGCGAGTGAGAGAAAGAGAGAGAAATTTTACACACACATTGGAAATAATTGTGATTCTATTCTATTCTATTCTATTCTATTCTATTCTATTCTATTCTATTCTATTCTATTCGTGGAATAAATTTCATTGCTGTCGGGACTATCAACATAACCGCGTCTTCGCTGTCCCAGCACTTCTCGAAGCGTGAACCGACTGATTGTTCCTGTAAGGTGTTGATTTATAGATAGATCTGATTTTCCCACTACATACTTCGGATCCACCAGATCCCTTTTCCACATTTAGACTCCTCAGCTTTGAACTTTCGAGAAACATGGCGGATAGTTCGCTGATGTTTTCAGAAGGTTCACAGAAAGCTGCTGACTTTCAGTGACCTTCCCTGTTTTTTTATTATTCGAAGAGAAAATGCGTTCGTAAGTGCTTTCAATGGAAGGCACCCGGAATCGTCGCCTGTGCTGCAGAATTTTGCGTGCACGGAGTTCAACACAGGTTCCGAGCATTAACAGCAACGACACCCATTTTCGATAGGAAGCGAGGACACCGCGGCCATGCGCAAACACGAAAAGAGAAGTGGAAAACAATTGTGAGAATTCATCCAATCACAACTTTCCATATTCCAATCGTCATTCACAACACTGAGCTGACACAATCTGCCCAGAACAGAGAACAGCGAAGAAACATAATCAGATTCTTTTAATCAAGCCTTCGGATTGATTAACGAAAAAGAAATAAAATGATAGTTGATTTTCTGTTCGTTAATTTTTCTAAGTGTTGGTGAACTTACCAAGGATATAAATATCAACCCAATCCAGACTGAATGTAGAACTTTCCGTTTATGAACAGGGTCGTATAGGCATCGTTTCATAATATTCGTTTTTCTTCCAGAGAGATCTTCGCATTCCAACAATGTATCGGCGTTCGTGTTTTCTGACTTATTTGCGCTAGCGACTGGATCTTGTATTGCTTCCTTCATTCTAGAACATTAAAGTGAAGATGTATAAGCATACCATTATACATCATATTATATTGCAGTAACTAAGTAACTCAATAAATCTAAAGTACAATATTTGATGCATTTGAGATAATATTTATTAAATAAGTAAATGAGGTTACGTATGCGTGTGAAAGCTGGGAAACAACTAGAGACATAGAAACAAAGTTGAACGCATTCGAAAATAAATGTCTAAGGAAAATACTTGGTATAGAATGGAACGAATTCAAAACAAACGAGGGAATTAGAGAAATCGCCAATCAACCACTAATATCTTCAGTAATAAAGAAAAGACGATGGTCATATGTTGGACATGTGATGAGAAGAGATAATAACCGAATAGCAAAGCAAGCCCTCATGTGGGAAAAACAGGTAAGAGGAAAAGAGGAAGACCTAGAGAGACACTGAGAAGAACATTGATGAGAGAGGCAAGAGCAGCAGGAATCGGCTCCATCAATGAGATAGAGCTGCTTGCACAGAACAGAGACTAATGGCGAGATTTGATAAAATATCTTTAAAAGAATTGAAATCTGCTAGAACAAAAAGTTAGATAAGAGAAGGAGTATCTTGGTCCATGCCCTATGGGCCGGCAACGGCTCGAAAGGTCAATGGATAGATAGATAGAAAGGAGGTATCAACCTGACGTTGGCTACCGGCTACTCATAAAATACTATTGATCTTTTTAGCATATCGACACTAATCCGGTTTTTCCCATAGACTTTAAAGCGTAGAGGAAAGTTGAAGTGCGTCATCACAGCAGTGCCCATGATCCTAATAAGACAATAAGTCCTTAATTTACCCTTGAATAATTACCCCATGTAAGTAACACAGACAGGCCAAAGAGATGGGGATCGTCCGTATTCCCAGCTATGATGGTCTGTTCTTCTTCTTCTTCTTTCCTTCCTCATCTGCCTTTCAGCGTCGAGGGGAGATATAATTTGCGGTCTTTTGCTCCTCTGTTCGCCTCTGCTGCTGTTATGTTTCCTAGTGCTTCTAATATTCCATCATTCCATCTTTTACGTGGTTGACCCTTGGGTCTGATGTTCTCACTACGTTTGTTGAAGGCTCGTTGTGTTGTGTTTTGTTCTTTCTGCCTTGTCACGTGGCCAAACCATTTTATCTGTTGTTTCCTTATATATTCTATGGGGGCAATTCCTAGCTTTTTTCTCAGTTCTTCATTTTTGATATTATCTCTCAGACTGTTTCCTATCATTCGTCTAACATATTTCATCTCTGTAGAGGTTATTTTTCTTGTTGTTCTTGCATCTAGGGTCCAGGTCTGGCATAGGTAGCACAATGTTGGGATGAAGATGGTCTGTTGAGATATATATATATATATATATATATATATATATATATATCAGAGGTAAATTGCACTATCTTTAAAAGAAACAACTTCACCAAGAGGAAAATACAAAATCATGATTGCTGATCACTGTTACCAAAATAACTTCTCAATCTGACATTAATATAGATTTAATATGAGTATTTAGAGGACCTAAATAAAAGGCGTATTTATGTTTTCTAACAGCTGCATCATACAGTGTAATATGGACGAGCCTACAGGTTCACACTCAAACTTGAGGATATCGCCAGATGCCAGCCAGACAAGAATCGTTCATTATTACTCTACATGATGACACATTTACAGAATTGTAAAAGTAAAGTGCCCCCGTCACGCCAAGTGGCGTATAGGAAAATATGGTGTTCGTGACCTATATTTTACAGACCTTCAGCACATGATTTTTGGGGTAATGTGGTCGGTATTACGCCCGTGCTGATTTACTTTCCCAGAAAAAAATTCGGTACCCATTTAATGCTGGGTGAACCCGGTCCGTCGGTTGGGATCGAACCCTACCCCTTGTCCTTTGTAGTCCAGTTCACTAATCACTGAGCTATCGCGGCTCCCACATTTTCAGAATACTTTACCAGATTGTTCTTGCAAAGATTCTTCTATTTGTTTCATTTCTTTTATTTTTTTGTTTTCCTTCTATGTAAGTTCGTACTAAAATATTTGTTCAGCCTACTATATACACACAAACATACGAAGAACAGTTCAGAGGGTGACTGTTGAAGAGCGAGGAGCTGTTATGATATTTCCAGCAGGCCCCAAAGATTAAGATCAAGTTAAAAGGGATTCGGATGTAAACAATTTAGATGTTTCGTGATATTACGCTTAGATCTTGAGTAGCTGAAGGCGAAATGAATTAGAGCAGAACACGGCTTGTAATTTTGATCCATGAGACAGTAGTAGATAGATTGTGATGTGAATAGTATAAATCAAACAGTACTTGATAGGCTGTGAATAAACCTTGCGGTTGTAGAAATGGCTGCCCGAATGACTGTGAACTAATGTGAATGATGTGTAATGATATTATTGGTTATTGGTTATGGAAGGCTTCGGTATCACAGCAAACGAATTAAAATCCATAATTGCTCAACCGCCCGTGCCAGTGGAATCATCCGAATTACTAACTCATCTCCCGAACAAAGAAAGGTAACTGTATTCCCCATCGTAGCAGTTTCAGCACACGCCAAAAGACATAAGGCGAAACCGCGCAGAAAGTGAACACAGCCAACTGTTCCCTGTCATACGATATCATCATTCATCGTAAACAAGCGGGATATCGAAGCAGGATCAAAACTGATGAGACACACAGCTCGCGGTGTGCACAGAGCACTTATCTCATTAGCTCCTGCAACAAGCCGGACTTGGAATATGAGGAAACTGCAACAAGGAACACTTTTCAGACATAGCCTTCAATGGTTCCTGTCGCCTATCCACCATATACCATGGGAGTTCACGTCCTCCCGAAAATGATGATCGCCATAGCACTTGATGATGTTAGGCCATCATTGATGACTCCAATTCCAAACATATAGACACACAGTGGTGGTAAGTTATCATTTCCAATCCAACAGAAGCCACATGACCTGTAGTTAGTAAAACCACAGAGAGAATATGATTTTGTGACCTTCACTGATTCACTCCCAGATGTGAATGTGTAGTTTACACAAGAGGAGAAGTTTTCAACTGCAGTGATCTCATTTAAGGCAATTCTGGGATAGCAAGGCAAGTCTCCTTTATAGCAGCAGAAATTGATGTTCTCCGCTCCCTTCTTGTAGCTGCCGCCACACGATTCTGATGTCTCATTAACTTGGACATCATTCAAGAACAATGTCAGAATAACATTCCATAGATCTGGCTCTGCTGATGAAGTGCTTGGTGCAACAGTTGTATCAATCATACTGGAGGCTCCTGGTCTGTGGTCATTAATAGCACAGACAGCACATGATGTTGTTATATTCAGTATTTCTTTCATGGGTGTAAATATGTGGCACACACATGGAGAGTGGTTTGTGGCCACAGTAATCCCATTAAAGGCAATTCTAGGGTAGCATGGCATAGCTGTTTCAGAACAGCACAATCCTATGATGTTTTCTGTGTTCGCTATAAAGCTGCTGCTGCTACACAATCCTGACCAATTATAGGTGTGGACATTATTCACTTGCAATGACAAAACTGCTTTGTTTACATCATAAACCTCTGGAAGCGAATCATTTATGGGACTAATAGTACAATTTATTCTTCCATCGGGGATATCTTCATTGCGTCCCCCCCCCCCCAAAAAAAAAAGGTCTTTGGTTAAAAAGCACATATGCTTTTGAGTTATTCAAAATGATCCTTGCCAATGCCATCCGTTTGCACAAGTTAGGTCCTTAGCTACCAAAGTCACAAACGTCTGAAACGAAGCCATCGAATTAACGACTTTATCTACAGCGAAGGTTAACGAACTGTGAACAAACATCTATGTTCAAACTCTTGAAAACATTTTCAAAAATCAGCCAACTCGCTGCAATAACATATATCGTGTTGTTCAATGTAAACATTGCTTAGTACATAGCTTGAATATAAATAAGCTGCCATGTGTAATGATGTGTCTACATCAAACGATGTTATTAAATGTATCTATCGAGATCTATATCATGTGATGAATTAGAGAGATAGAAAAGATGATATGAGTTGAGGAGATAGATACATAAAAAGATAGATAGAGAGAGAGTGTAGCTGTAGTACTTTCATAATAATATTCCTCCGTCCTATAAACCCGATGAAGGGGTGGGGTTCAATCCCAACCGACGGCTTTCGGGTTCACCCAGCCTTAAATGGGTACCGGATTTTTCTGGAAAGTAAAGCGGTGCGGGCGTAATACCGACCACATTACCCCGAAAATCACGTGCCGAAGGTCTGTACAACGTATGGTCACTAACACCATATTCCCTATACGCCACTTGGCGTGAATGGGGTACTTTACTACTTTTATATAAACATGCAAACTACTAAATAACTAGAGGACAGGATCGCTGTCACACCCCAGTGAGCGTACATCACCACAATAATAGTTGATGGACCGTATACAACAGCTCAGTGAGTTTGAACTGACTAGCATTGGTGGATGACTAACTAGCTGAAGCTGCGGAGGGCTGTGTAGGGGAGGCGTGTACTGTTGTGTAGCACACGAGTAGAGCAAATACAGAAGTAAACAAATAGGTGAGAAGAACTGAAGATAGTAACGCCAAGCGGCAATAGCAAGTCCAAGTAACAAAAAAGCATGAAGATAATCACCCAAATCGATGTCGTAACATTTGAGACCATTAAAATTGATAATGAAGATGAAGACAGTAGTATTAAAATAAATAAACCACATAAAGAATACCGTTTATATTGATGTTAAACTTAATATTTGTTGCAAATGTCATGAAATGTAGGTGTACTTCTACACTAACATCCTTGTGCAGAAGATGGCTTCTCTTGTTTCATTGCTTTTTTTTCTAAATCGAAATCGTTGCTCCACTAATTTCATACTGGATTTATTTTGACCTCTTCCTTGTATCTGGATAACCTGAAGCCAATTGTGTGTTTTATGATTCATGAGACTTGTTGTTCTCACTGCACTCCACCTCACCGGTTTTTGTTATTAACGACGCATTATTACTAATATTACTAAATTATACTATTACGCGGAAGCGTGTAGTTTTTATAAAACCCTTTACGGAACTATCGGATTTGATAGCGTGTGAAACATGCTGTATAAGCTGATGTTGTCACGCCACTGAATGTCATGATTTTCCATGGGAAGATTTTGCTCAGTCAATGGTCACCACATCGCTTACTCAATTTTCTCTGCAGTAAAATTGTACTCACTCTTTAAGACAACTTTTATCAAAAGAAGGGTATTGGGGTGAAAACATGATACAGTTTTTAATTACAGATGCTCTTACATTAAATTTAACAGCTGCATCATGTATGTCGTAAAAAATATGTTCCCATATGATCATTATTACATCGCTAATAATAATAATAAGTCCTAACAACAAGAACCTGTGATTGGGAGTGCAGTAAATTGAGAACAATAAGTCTCATGTGTCATAAAACACACATTTTGATTCAGGTTATCCAGTTACAGGGAGGAGATGAAAATAAAGTCAGTATGAAATTTAGTTGAGCAAAAGTTTTGATTTAGAAAGCAAAACAATGAAACAAGAGAAGTCATCTTCTCCACAAGGATGTTAGTGTAAAAGTACACCTATATTTCATGACTTTTGCACCAAATAACAACAAAATGTAACATCAAATGTAAACGGTATTTTTTATGTGGTTTATTTATAAACTACTTTCTTAATTATCAATGTTAATAGTCTCACGTGTTATGACATCAATTTGGTTGCTTGTCTTCATGCCTCCTTGTTACTTGGACTTCAATTGACGCTTGGAGCAACTATTGTCAGTTCTCACATATTTGTTTACTTCTGTATTTGTTCAACTCTTACACTACACGACCGTACACGCCTCTGCTACACAGCGCTCCGCGGCTTGAGCTAATTAGTCATCCACCAATAACAGTTCTTTCAAACTCGCTGAGCTGTAGTATACGGTCCATCAACTATTATTGTGGTGATGTACGCTCAGTGGGGTGTGACAGGGATCCTGGCCTCTAGTGATCTAGTAGTTAGCGGGTTTACATGATAGAGGAATATTATTGTGAGAGAAAGTACTACAGCTACACTCTCTATCTATCTATCTATCTATCTATCTATCTATCTATCTATCTATCTATCTATCTATCTATCTATCTATCTATCTATCTATCTATCTATCTATCTATCTATCTATCTATCTATCTATCTATCTATCTATCTATCTATCTATCTATCTATCTATCTATCTATCTATCTATCTATCTATCTATCTATCTATCTATCTATCTATCTATCTATCTATCTATCTATCTATCTATCTATCTATCTATCTATCTATCTATCTATCTATCTATCTATCTATCTATCTATCTATCTATCTATCTATCTATCTATCTATCTATCTATCTATCTATCTATCTATCTATCTATCTATCTATCTATCTATCTATCTATCTATCTATCTATCTATCTATCTATCTATCTATCTATCTATCTATCTATCTATCTATCTATCTATCTATCTATCTATCTATCTATCTATCTATCTATCTATCTATCTATCTATCTATCTATCTATCTATCTATCTATCTATCTATCTATCTATCTATCTATCTATCTATCTATCTATCTATCTATCTATCTATCTATCTATCTATCTATCTATCTATCTATCTATCTATCTATCTATCTATCTATCTATCTATCTATCTATCTATCTATCTATCTATCTATCTATCTATCTATCTATCTATCTATCTATCTATCTATCTATCTATCTATCTATCTATCTATCTATCTATCTATCTATCTATCTATCTATCTATCTATCTATCTATCTATCTATCTATCTATCTATCTATCTATCTATCTATCTATCTATCTATCTATCTATCTATCTATCTATCTATCTATCTATCTATCTATCTATCTATCTATCTATCTATCTATCTATCTATCTATCTATCTATCTATCTATCTATCTATCTATCTATCTATCTATCTATCTATCTATCTATCTATCTATCTATCTATCTATCTATCTATCTATATCTATCTATCTATCTATCTATCTATCTATCTATCTATCTATCTATCTATCTATCTATCTATCTATCTATCTATCTATCTATCTATCTATCTATCTATCTATCTATCTATCTATCTGTCTATCTGTCTATCTGTCTATCTGTCTGTCTGTCTGTCTGTCTGTCTGTCTGTCTATCGCCTCAACTCTTGGCATATTTTATATCTCTCTAAATTATCACATGAGATATATCTCGATAAATACATTTAATAACATTGTTTGATGTAGACAATTACATCATTACATATTTAGAATTCACATTACATCTCAGTCATTCCGGCAGTAATATCTACAATAGCAAGGTCTATCCACAGTCTATCAACTATTGTCTCATGGAAACTGTTCACATCTAATCTACTACTGTCTCATGGATACTATTCACATCCCAATCTACTACTGTCTCATGGATACTATTCACATCAGTGGCGTATTCTCTATGCTACCGTAGTTACCGTCATAAGCCTGTAAGAAATAATTGAAATAAGAAATTGAGAAATAATTCTCCCAGAAACTTTGAAACCAACCCAATAGTACTTTCAATGGCAATGTCATCATGACATTTTCATCCCAAACAAGACGGATATAATTAACATAAATAAGTAAGTAATTTAAAATGTAGTGATGTCATTAGAAAATATTACTTTATGTTAGCCTACTGAATTTAATGTACGTTTTTATTATTATGTCGGCGGTAGCCCAGACACCAAAACCAGTATACGCCACTGATTCACATCCCAATCTACTACTGTCTCATGGATACTATTCACATCAAAATTGATCTATATTTATTTATAACACACGGAAAAAGACAAATCGGCAGACCTAAACTACGATATAGTGATCTGTAAATCATCTCTGAAAGACTTCTCAATATGTGAATATGACTGGGAACATCTGGCAAGTGATCGCACATCATGGAGAGCATGTATAAGGAACGGTGTAACAACATTTGAGACTGTGCTAAGGCAAAACTTAGAAGAGAAAAGACTCATGAAAAAGGATTGAAAACCCTGCGGACCAGTGGGCCTGATTTGTTCATTCTGTGACCGAGTGTGTTTGTCAAACATTGGTAGAATTAGCCACGAGAGAAGCTGTTCGACAAAAACAAAACCTCAAAAAAATACACAATAGCCTCCACTAGACCGTCTGAAAAGTTGAAAAAAGCCATATATAAAATGTATCTACCACTGTCTGATGATACTATTCACATCACAATCTATTAACTACTGTCTGAGGTATACTATTCACATCGCAATCTATTAACTTCTGTCTGATGGATACTATTCACATCACAATCTATTAACCACTGTCTGATGATACTATTCACATCACAATCTATTAACTACTGTCTGATGGATACTATTCACATCACAATCTATTAACTACTGTCTGATGGATACTATTCACATCACAATCTATTAACTACTGTCTGATGGATACTATTCACATCACAATCTATTAACTACTGTCTGATGATACTATTCACATCACAATCTATTAACCACTGTCTGATGGATACTATTCACATCACAATCTATTAACTACTGTCTGATGGATACTATTCACATCACAATCTATTAACCACTGTCTGATGGATACTATTCACATCACAATCTATTAACTACTGTCTGATGGATACTATTCACATCACAATCTATTAACTACTGTCTGATGGATACTATTCACATCACAATCTATTAACTACTGTCTGATGGATACTATTCACATCACAATCTATTAACTACTGTCTGATGGATACTATTCACATCACAATCTATTAACTACTGTCTGATGGATACTATTCACATCACAATCTATTAACTACTGTCTGATGATACTATTCACATCACAATCTATTAACTACTGTCTGATGGATACTATTCACATCACAATCTATTAACTACTGTCTGATGGATACTATTCACATCACAATCTATTGACCACTGTCTGATGGATACTATTCACATCACAATCTATTAACCACTGTCTGATGGATACTATTCACATCACAATCTATTAACTACTGTCTGATGATACTATTCACATCACAATCTATTAACCAATGTCTGATGGATACTATTCACATCACAATCTATTAACCACTGTCTGATGATCCTATTCACACCACAATCTATTAACCACTGTCTGATGGATACTATTCACATCACAATCTATTAACTACTGTCTGATGGATACTATTCACATCACAATCTATTAACTACTTTCTGATGGATACTATTCACATCACAATCTATTAACTACTGTCTGATGGATACTATTCACATCACAATCTATTAACTACTGTCTGATGGATACTATTCACATCACAATCTATTAACTACTGTCTGATGGATATTATTCACATCACAATCTATTGACTACTGTCTGATGGATACTATTCACATCACAATCTATTAACTACTGTCTGATGATACTATTCACATCACAATCTATTAACCACTGTCTGATGGATACTATTCACATCACAATCTATTAACTACTGTCTGATGATACTATTCACATCACAATCTATTAACTACTGTCTGATAATACTATTCACATCACAATCTATTAACCACTGTCTGATGGATACTATTCACATCACAATCTATTAACTACTGTCCGATGATACTATTCACATCACAATCTATTAACTACTGTCTGATGGGTACTATTGACATCACAATCTATTAATTACAGTCTGAAGGATACTATTCACATCACAATCTATTAACTACTGTCTGATGGATACTATTCATATTGCAAACAATTTTAACTACTGTCTAATGGATACTATTCATGTCACAATCTATTAACTACTGTCTGATGGATACTATTCACATCACAATCTATTAACTACTGTCTGATGGATACTATTCACATCACAATCTAGCAACTACTGTCTGATGGATACTATTCACATCACAATCTATTAACTACTGTCTCATGAATCATAATTACGATGCTTGTTCTGCTATAATTTAGTTCGCGTTCAGCTACTCAAGATCTAAGCGTAATATCACAAAACATCTAATTCTTTACATCCGAATCCCTGAGCAAATTGATCTCAATATTCTGGGCCTGCTGGAAACATCATAAAAACTCTTCGCTATTCTACAGTGGCTCTCTAAATTGTTCTTGGTGTGTGTGTGTGTGTGTGTGTGTGTGTGTTTGTGTGTATGAAAAAAGAGAGAAAAATTAGCAACCCGAACTTACATAGAAATGAAAAGAAGAATAAAAAAAAGAAACGAATAGAACGCGTAAAGTAAGATATGAATAGGAAAATGTAAAACAATAAATACCTCGTAGATAAATAAATTCTCAGAAGAATGTTGAAAGTTCCCTGGACAGCTAAAAAAACCATTGAGGAAGTTCTCAAAGGGGCCAACACAAAAAGAGAGCTCTTAAAAAACATCAGAAAGAAGCAATCAACATTTTTCGGGCACATCATGAGAAGAGGAAAGTTGGAATACTTGGTTACAACTGGCAAAATAAAAGGAAAGAGAGATCGCCGGCGAAATAGAGAGAAAATACTGGATAGCTTGGTGTCATGGCATGGAAAACAGTCAACAACAGAACTCATACGATGCACTGTAGATAGAAGATTGTGGAGGGACATGACCACCTACGCCAACCGGTATGACACATGATGATGATGATAACATGTGTTGGAAAAATTAAAGTGTAAATCAAAACACATTTTCGGGAGGACGTGAACTTCCATGGTATATAGTGGATAGGCGGCATGAACCATTAAAGGCTATGTCTGAAGGGTGTTCTTTGTTGCAGTTTCGTCATATTCCAAGTCCGGCTTGTTGCAGGAACTACTGAGTTAACTGCTCTGTGCACACCGTGAACTGTGTGTTTCATCCGTTTTGATCATGTTTCGACGTCCCAATTGTTTACAGTGAAGGATGATATCGTATGACAGGGAACAGTTGACTGTGTTCACTTTCTGCGCGGTTTCGCCTTATGTCTTTTGGCGTGTGCTGAGACTGCTACGATGGGGACTACAGTTACCTTTCTTTGTTTGGGAGATGAGTTAGTAATTCGGGTGATTCCACTGGCACGGGCGGCTGAGCAATTATGGATTTTGATTCGTTTGCAGTGATACCGGGGCCTTCCATAACCAATAACCAAAAACATTTTTTAACTGAAGAACAAAATATGAAGAGATGGGGGAAATGTAAAGACCAAGAAGAAGAAAAAACAACCAGAAAATAGAAAAAGGTATAATTATTTAAATTACTTTAGGTAGGGAGAGACAGAATGGACGTAATACTTGTACACGCTACAAGAACAGAAGGTATATTACTGCTCTATGGCAGAATTACCCGTATCGATTTTCTTTGTCGTTTGCTTTGCGTGTCGATCTACAGCTTGCATATTAATACCATTATTACTGATGTCGATTTTCTAAGTGAAAAATTTATCGCATGGTTAATCGGATGATAACAGATATGGACTCTAATTACAATCCTAACCCGGTGTTCATATGTGTGTTTTATTTCACTAGTAAAATATAACTGGTTCTTTGATATGTATATATATGTGTATGTGTGCGCGCGCACCTTCTAGCTCTCCGATCCCCCACTATTTTTATTATTTTATTTTACACAATTTCGCAACTTCCCTTCACATGGCTTCTATATGAATCAGTCCCTTAAATAACACATTATAATCCAATAAGAATCCGTTACAATCTTGTTTTATGTACGGCAAGATCTTGTAAGATTCAACATGTTTTACACTGCTAAGGTATACTTACATAATTTATATATATATATATCTGTGGGCAAATTTAATTTATCATTAATTTTGTCTTTTCTTAGTTCATTTCAAATCAACTGAAATCAACTTGGTCTGACATTTTTCATCTAAATAGTTATTTTGACGCCCATGCGCTACCAGATCACGGAAAGCGAGTAAAGAAATGTGGCGGTGTTCACTATCAGGCATGTTCGTAAGGTGCGACTAAACGAGAGTTGGGCATGGAACTGGCTGGTTAGCTATCATCATCATCGAGTGCCTTCTCCGCAACGAAGGTTGGCTACCATGTATCGCCATTCTACTCTGTTTCTTGCTTTGATGGTGCAGGATGCCATAGATTGACTTGTCCATCTTTTGATGTTACTCGTCCATGTTAGTGTTGGTCTGCCTCTGCCTCTTTTACCTTGTATTTTCCCTTCCAATATTACTTTTAGTAGGCTATTGTGTCTTTTAACGTGCCCCAAAAATGTAATTTGTCTTGTCTTAATTGTATTTAGTAGTTCTCTTTTTATTTTCAGTTGTTTTAAAACTTCATCGTTTGTTTTCTTTTCTTTCCATCCAATTCTACCTATTCTTCTGTAAATACACATCTCAAAGGCTTCAATTTTCTGTTCTGTTTTCTTGTCTAATGTCCATGTTTCTGCACTATACAAGAGTCTTGAGAAGATGTAACATTTTGCCATTCTTAGTTTCAGCCCTGCTGATATTTGTTTTCTTGTTAGTATCTTTTTCATGGCATTAAAATTACTTTTAGCCTTTTATTTTATTCTTTTGTTTACTTCAATTTTACATCATTGGTTATAGTATGTCCCAGGTTGTTGTAGCTCTGGACTGTCTCCAGATGTATTCCCTCCACTGTGATATTAAATTGTAGGTCTTGAGAACTATCTTTGTTTATGATTATAGTTTTAGTCTTTTTGATATTCATATCTAGTTCATAATTTTTGCTTGTTATGTTTATCACATTAAGCAATTGTTGTAGGTTTTTAGGATTTTCTGCTAGTAGAACAGCATATCTTAGGTTATTGATTATCTTTCCATTAATGTTTAGGCCTGGCATCTCTGTGATGTTTTTAAAGATTTGCTCAGTGTATAGATTGAACAAGCTTGGTGATAGGATGCATCCTTGTCTTACTCCTCTTTTTAGAGTAATCCTCTCAATAGGTTAGCTATACTATATTGTAAAAAAATATAATAATAATAATAAACCGAAAAAACTTCACAAACATTTATCTATCTATCTTGACCTTTCGAGCCGTAACCGGCCCATAGGGCGTAGACCAAGATACTTCTTCTCTTATCTGAATTTTTTTTCTAGCAGTTTTCAATTCTTTTAAAGATATTTTATCAAATCTCGCCATTTGTCTCTGTTCTGTGCAAGCAGCTCTATCTCATTGAGGGAGCCGATTCATGCTGCATTTACCTCTCTCAGCAATGTTCTTCTCAGTGTCTTTCTAGGTCTTCCTCTTTTTCTCTTACCTGTTGTTTCCCACATGAGGGCTTGCTTTGCTATTCGGTTATTATCTCTTCTCATCACATGTCCAACATATGACCATCGTCTTCTCTTTATTACTGAAGATATTAGTGGTTGATTGGCGATTTCTCTAATTTCCTCGTTTGTTTTTAATTCGTTCCTATCGGTTGATATGTCTTATTCTGTCTTCTTTATTCTTCTCCATGTAAACCAATTACCATAAAATTACGACAAACATGGACACGTGAAATAAAAGAATACAAGTAAATCCGCCACCCAGGAAAGATAAAGGCTCTCTGTCCAAGAGATGTATGACGCAAATCCGGAGAAAGTCGTAAGGAATTTGGGTTGCCGACTCATATTTTATTTGACAGAAAATCATCCAGAATTGGCACCTGCAATTTAAGTACTTCAATGAACATGGAAAAAATGCACAAGTAGCAGCGGAAATGACAAACTACACAATAGATAATCTGGGAATGTGTGAAGTAAGATGGTTAGAAACGGGAAGGATAAAACTAAACACAGGAGAGATGATTTTCTCACCAGGACACCAGGAACCTGGAGCACAACATAGTGAAGGGGTAGCTATAATGTTATCAAGGAAAGCACAGAAGACACTGATAGCATGGGAAGCAATTGGGTCAAGATTAATTTATCAAGAGCAACATTTATAACAACAACAAACAAAATAAAAATACACATTATTCAATGCTACGCACCAACCAAAGATAAGGATGATTTAGTTACAGATGCATTCTATAAACAGCTGCAATGTCAGATGGATAAAAGAAGAGCCAAGGATATTATAATCTTGATTTTGATCTACTAGACGTACAACCTTACTTATATCTGGGCAGTAATATGGACAAAGAAGGAGGAACAGAGAATGATACCAAAATAAGGATATCAAATGCAAGAGGAGCTTTCGTTGCACTGGAAAACATATGGAAGTGCAAAGAAATTACGCTAAATTTTAAAATTAAAATTTTCATCTCCTGTTATAAGTCAGTGTTGTTATATGGCTGTGAAACATGGAGAACAACTAAAATGACAATCATGAAGATACAGACTTTCGTTAATGTATGCTTATGCAGAATAAAAGGATGGAAAAGGCAGGACAAAATCACTAACATAGAATTATAGAGATGTACCAGTCAAATACCAGTGGATAAAGAGATACAGCGAAGACGATGGCGCTGGGTAGGACACACACTGCGGAAGCCAACATAACAGGCCCTTTTTTTGGAATCCCCAGGGAAAAAGACAGAGAGGAAGACCAAGGAATTCTTGGAGAAGACAGATGGAAGTAGAGATGAAGATGATGAGGGACACATGGAATGATCTTAGATGAATTGCAAGAAACAGAATGGCTTGAAAAGTGTTTGTTGGAGACATATGCTCCACAGGGAGTTGAAAAGGTAGAAAAAGAAAAGTTATTTTGTATTACGTTGTCTAAGTTATTGACACGTTCTATTTATTCAAGTAAGTTTGCTTGTTTCTTCGCAATAAAATTACAGAGCCAAATTTTTCCGAATAATAAATGGTAATCTAATTAAATGTTTCATTACACCTAAAATGACGACAAATGTAACCAAATATAACTACAAATATGCATGAATGTCCTCAAATTGGTTAAATTAAAGACCTAAACATTGTGGTCAAAATAAACATTTATATGACCAATATAAACAACATCATAATGTTCATAAAGGCATTATACATATTAAATTTAACTTGGATTTTAAAAAATACATATCAGGAATAATAGATGACATGTCATAGAAATCTGAGCTCTAATAATAATAATACAAATATGCATTATTTAAAATAATTGATACCACTTAATATTAAGCGTCCGTATAATTATTATTTTCAAGCGGATATAAAAATGTAGTTTCTCAGCACGAGGCAGAAATTAAACGCTGGGTGAAGCGGAAGCCGTTGGTTGGGATCGACCCCTTTTTCTTGTCCTTTGTAGTAGTCCAGTTCACTAACCACTGAGCTATCGCATCTCTCTAATTTTACAAAATGATATAAATTAATGTTATTATTGTATAGGTTGTGTGTAACTTTTACAAGAAAGGTCTCAGTCTCAATAGTAAGAAAACAGAAGTAATGGTTATATCGAAGAAACAATCATCACCATCATGCAGCATAAAAATAAACAAGACAAATCTGAAACAAGTGCAACGTTTCAAATACTTGGGCACAATAATAACATCAGATGGGAGATGCACCACAGAAATAAAAAAGCAGAATAGCTCAGGCCAAAATAGCATTTCAGAAAATGAAAAATATCTTATGCAACAAATCTATGTCAATAGAAATAAGAAAGAGAGTTCATCGATGCCACATAGAACCAATTCTGACCTTTGGAAGCAAATCATGGACAATAGACAAACAAATGAAAAGACGATTAGAATCCACAGAGATGGGATTTCTCAGAAGAATGTTGAAAGTTCCCTGACAGCTTAAAAGACCAATGAGAAAATTCTCTAAGAGGCCAACACAAAAAGGGAGCTCTTAAAAAATTTCAGAAAGAAGCAATCAACATTTTTTGGGCACACCATGAGAAGAGGAAAGTTGGAATACTTGGTTACAACTGGCAAAATAAAAGGAAAAAGAGATCGCGGACGACAAAGTGAGAAAATACTGGATAGATCGGTGTCATGGCATGGAAAACAGTCAACAACAGAACTCATACGATGCACTGTGGATAGAAGATTGTGAAAGGATATGATCGCCAACGCCAACCGGTACGGTACATACGATGATGATGATGTGTAACTTCTGTTGCTCATCTTAAATAATAACGCGTGCAGTAAAATATGTTACCATTACACAAGTTAAAACAGTGGGCGAAACTTAGTAAAGAGTAAGGGTATAAAAGAACAATCTTCACGGATAAATTATCAAACCCAACAATGAATGCATTACTGAGGAAAAATAAACACGTGAATTAATGAAATTGTAATATTGTCTCTACACAACGTAATTAATATCCTCAAACGCAGACAAAATTCAATATGATTAATTTTTTTACAGAATTGACATTATTTCACTCTGAGCACATACTTGAGACTTAAGGGTTCTTAGTTTTAAATAATTACCTAAAGTATAGGTGCGAATAATTATTTTTCTATTGATTAAACACAATTCTTGTTCGCCTTCTCATTTGCTCTATCCCACTCTGAGATCGTGAGGTACCTGCGAAAGAATAATCGAGTGGAGTTACGTTAACATATATGTCATAGACATACTACAGCTTTGAAAGACATACGCTGCTAAAGATAACACACAGCTGCTACTGAAATAAAAAAAATGAATAGATAATGAGAGCACGTGACTTATACTACTACTGCCTCTGCTGGCAGGGAAAACAATATTTAATTTCAAAGCATTTAACCTATTACTGCATTCACTTTTTGCTGCAAAGGGATATTAAAATGAATGAAGCTTATTATCATTAAAGATACATATTAAAAATAAACGAGATAATTAAATTGTTCGCATGTAAATGCTGTTAACCAATTAAGCTATTAACGGACTGTGAATTTAGAAGCTATTAGTAAAAGTATTTTAGTTTATGAATTAGTTTTACTTTATGAAGCAGCCCCTTCGTAATAATACCGGATAATAATAATAATAATATATACCAATAATACCGGAAATAACTAATCCTAAATTTATAACTCAGAAATAACTGAAAGAATTTAAAAAAGACAAAACTAAAAGACGATGGATTAATTATATAGATATATTTTGGTGATCACCAAGCAGGAGACAAACAATAGATTACTGCAGAGTATAGACTTGAACGCTGGAATGCAATTAAGGGAGAAAATAGTAAAGTAAATAATGATAACCTCTGAACTTTGCTGCTTGACGTCATACTAGCGTTTGCGAGTCATGTCTATGAAATAAAACACACTGAAAGGAAAATTATGAGAACTGATATACAATTAGTATAGAACCAATCTGTCAGGGAGGATACATTATAGCGATATCAATAATAGCACAGGGAAGAAAAGAGGACCGGACCGGATGAGCGATTAGAAAGCGGTTAAATCTAATAGTTCCTTATGTCTAATGGAGGTTTGATGATTGAGTATTGTGAAGTCCCTGCTTGAAGGGAAAGATAAATTAATAATATTGTTCACAAGGATCTCAGGAAGAATATATATACAATAAACTACCTGGATAGCGAAGAAGCTGAGATTAGACAACACCATCATCATCAAGTACCGGGCCTACTGGCGTAGGTGATCATGTCTCTCCACAACTTTCGATCTCGGCAGCTATTTATCATTTCTGTTGTTGACCTTCTGCCAAGCCATTCTCTTAAGCTGTCTGTTATCTTTTTTTCTCTTTGCTTCCCTCTATCTCTTCGTCCCTCAATTTTTCCAGTTGTTACAATATATTCCAGTTGTTCTCTTCTCATTACATGGCCAAAACATGATGATTGTTTCTTCCAAATATTGGAAATTAACTCTCTTTTTGCTTTGACCTCTCTCAGAACATCTTCATTACTCTTCTTAGCTGTCCATGGTACTTTCAACATTCTTCTGTAAAACCACATTTCTACAGACGCCAGTGATTTTCTTGTCTGTTGTCTTATTGTCCTTGATTCGCATCCATATGTTAAGACTGGCTCTACATAACATTTAAGAACTCTTTTTCTTGTTTCTATTGTCAAAAATGGATTGCATAGTATCTTCCTCATTTTTTGGAAAGCTGCTTTTGTCTGAGCCATTCTGCATCTCACCTCTTTTGTACATCTACCGTCTGAGGTTAACAAAGTTCCCAAATATTTAAATTCATTTACCTGTTTTTATATTGTTCCACTCGTCTTTATTTTGCACTGAGATGATGTCTTTTTCTTTGTTGTTACCATTACCTCTGTCTTTTTGCTGTTAAGGCTGAGTCATTTATTTTTGCTTTCCTTCACAATAATGTCCAACATTTCTTGTAACTCATTTTCACTCCTAGCGATTAAGACTGTATCATCAGCATACCTTAGATTATTTATATTATGACCTCCAATTGTTATTCCAGGCATGTCCCTTATGGATCTTAAAATAATTTTACTATAAATATTAAACAAAACTGGTGACAGCACATAGCCCTGTCTAACACCCTGTTTTATTTGTTGAAACATTCCCAACTGGTTTCCAGTTCTTATGGCCGCTGTTTGTTGCCAGTACATGTTCTTTATTATTCTTAGATCTTTGCTGTCTACGTTTATGCTTTCTAAAATTTTGATTATTTCTTGGTGATTTACTTTGTCAAATGCCTCGGTGTAATCTATGAAACATAGGTATATATCTGTTTTCACCTCTATGGCTCTTTCTACTAAAGATCTGATGATATAAATGACATTGCTTGTTCCTTTATCTCTAACAAAATTACACTGTTCATCGCTAATTTCTGGACTGATTTTGTTTCGCACTTTTCGCATGATGATTCTTAGTAATATATTAGTCATATGACTCATAAGGTTTATTGTGCGATGATCATCGCATTCAATCGCACCCGATTTCCTTGGTAGGGCTATGAATATTGATTTGAGCATGTCGTCTGGTATATATCCGCTGCTGTAGATATCATTCAATATTTTTGTTTTTATTGCAATTCTAAAATCACCCATGGCTTCAATCTCTTCTTTAGTTATATTATCTGGTCCAGGAGCTTTGCCTGCTTTCATATTGCGCAAGGCATCTCCACTTCTTCTCTGAGTATTTCTGGTCCTTTTCCATTATCTTTAATATTTACTTCCGTTCGTTCATCATTATAAAGATCTATAATGTATTCTGTCCATCGTTCCTTTATGTTTTCTTGATCAATCAACAGTTCTCCTTCCTTTGATCTTAGACATCCATTTTTATTGCGTTTTTCTTCCTGTTATTTCCTCAATTTGTTTGTATATAGCTTTAGCGTCTCATTTTTGTTGCATTTCAATCTCACTGCATCTCTCTTTTAGTCATGTTTCTTTTGCTTCATTGCATTTTACTACAATTTCTTTAATCTCTTATATACTCATCTTTATTTTCTTTATTTCTTCTTCTTGTATCCATTAGCTGCAAAATGTCGTCTGTCATCCATTTTTTTTCTTGAATTTGTCCTCACTGGTGGTATGAACTCTTTTGATGTTTGTTGCATTGATTCTTTTAGCATTTCCCACTGTTCATCAATGCTTTGTATCTTCTCTATTGCATTGTACCAGTTCTGAATTGTGATTTTGTATTTATCTTGCAGCTTCTTGTCTGATTTTAGTAAATCTAAATTTAACTTGATGTTAACTGAGGCTCGTTTTGTTGTTTTTAATTTTACTCTAAGCTTTCCCACAACTGGTACATGATCACTATTGCAATCTGCCCCTGGTCTAGTTTTCACACACACCAGACTGTTTCTAAACCTATTGCTTATCATTATATAATCAATTTGATTACGTGCGTTGTTCACTGGGATTTCCATGTCCACAGACGTCATGGATGTTGCTTAAACCAGGTGTTTTCTATCATCATGTTGTGTGTTCTTGCCCAGTCAAGAAGTTTCTCACCTCTTTCATTCCTCTCGCCTAAGCCGTAATGACCAACTAATTCCTCAATTCTTTCCTTTCCTACTTTTGCGTTAAAATCCCCTAGAACTATGGTGTTTTCATGTGGTTTGCATTTATGAAGTGCCTCATCTAACTCGCAAAATTTATCAATTGTTTCCTCTAGACCAGCGGTCGTCAAACTTTTTCGACCCACGGAGCCCTAATTCTTAACCACAAATCACCGCGGCAGCACCTTATATCAACAAAAATTACAATGTTAAAAAACCCAAACTTTTAAGAACATTTTAACGGCATATTTAACAGGTTATTATATTTATGTAATAAAAGTATAAGTGAATCAACTTACATTGTGATATTTATTTGCTGTATAAAGTCAATGGGAAGAATGAGCTTGCTTCATCCTCACCAGGTCCTCAAATCTTGGCACAAGTTTGGAAATTCCCACTCTAATCTCTTTCTCAGCGTTCAAATGTGATCTGTATTTGGTTTTTATAGCTGCCAGTGCCGAAAAACCGGTCTCACATAAGTAGGTAGTCGCAAATGGAATTAATACACGGAGGGCCTTCTTGCCTACTTCTGGAAATTCTTGCTTTACAAATCTCCAAAATTCTGGTAGTGATGAGGAAGCTAATCTTGCTTTCAAAGTTGCGTCTGATGAAATATCAATCAATTGCTCTTGTTCTTTCGAAGTGAGAGTTGTGGGTAGTGCTGCACTAAACGGGTTTTTAATCCAATCATACTGGTCTGCCTCTCCTGAGAAATACTTGTCAAAATAAGCAATGAGCTGTGTTAAATGACCTACAAACACACCTGTTAGTTCTTCACTTAAACTCAAATCATTATCAACTAAAAGTGCATGTAGAGTTGGAAAACAGTAACTAAAATCTTTGTCGACCAGTTTTTCCTTCCACAATAATAATTTTCTTCTGAAGGCGGAAACCATTGTGACAACAGAGCACTGACACGAGACAAGGTTTTAATGAAACTGACTTCGATAAAACAAACGTCCAAACTGAATATTATTTTCACTGGTGCGACTTGAATGCTCTTCTCTCGATCAAAGCGTATGGCGGGACGGAGTTGGATGGGTGGGAGGTGGGGGCGGGCAGAGAAAGTCCGAACGAGTGAGCCTATCCGGCGCCAATTTTCTTTGATTGATGTTTGCGGCACCCTTTCAAGAACAAAGGAAAGTCAACCACTTGGCCACAACACACACACACACACACGCGACTTTACACCGAATAAATTTGAATAAAACATTGTTGCTAACTGTCATTGAAAAGAGCGGAAAATAAATCTTGGGCCATAGAGAGAAATAATTAGACATTATTGTGGTACAAAAACGGCGAAGTTGATAAATTGTTTGTTGAGAAATATCACCTACGACGGGCATGGCACTCGTTGATGATGAAAATGATGTCCGATCCGCGGAGCCCCTAGGATGGGCTCGCGGAGCACCTAGGCTCCGCGGAGCACAGTTTGACGACCGCTGCTCTAGACTGTCTGCTGTTGGTGCATAAACTTGTATAAGATTTATGTCTATTGGCTTTCCATTCAATTTCACTAAAAGAACTCTGTCGGATATTGAGTAAAAGCCTTATATTTTTCTTGCTCTTTCTGCATCTAAGATGATACCTACTCCTCTTTGGTGTTCAGTACCTCCAGAATATATTATTTTATGTTTATCAGAATACATCTCCCCTGATCTGGTGTATCTCATTTCGCAAAGTCACAGTAATTAGACAATATAGGGAGCGATAATATCATGCTTTGACTCGAATACGCTCAGTGGAAAGAGAATTAGTGCCACAAGAAACATAATCTATAGAATTGACGTCAATTCAATCTGTAAACAGAATTACAGACAAGGAAATTGCAGTGAAAGAGAATTAAAGTAATGAGAAATAAAAACAAAAGCGATTTATAGTCAAGTGGTTATAGTTACTAGGGAAGGTTCACCTACGGAACTTACATGGAAGGAACCACCAAGAACTACAAGAACAAGCATCAAATCGTCAATCATGGAGAACTTTGACTTCGACCTATATGTGTCTCCCACCCGAGATTAAAATGAATTAATGAATGAAGGATTATAGTTAAATGTTTATGAAACAGGAAACAAAATCTGAACATTTAGAATCCTGAGGCAACTGCAGAAGTATTGACAGGAATTGTAGCATCGTATGCATATAATGAAAGAATCGACAAACTACAAATTTCTAAGCAAGATAAGAAAAAACAACTGCCATGGCCGAGAAGAAGGCGGTTGTTTTCAGATAAACACGATTAATTTAAGATTTACAACCATAATAAGAGAGAAGTAGCATACATTCAGGATTCAATTTTAACCACTGGAGTACAAACGACTTAAAAGTAAAAAACAGGAAACAAAACGTTACTTTTATCATATCCGGTTATAACTTATAGTAGATAAATCATTACATTTAAGAACTTAAGAGACATAAACACTGTCTACTATAAGCTCTTTAAGGCGGCTTGTATAAAAGACAAACCAGTCTGGCCAAGAGAAGCGATAAAGCAGACCGGTACTAAAATAAATGTGTTAATGTCGGATGTGTTGAGATGAAAGCGCAAATAACACAGCAAACTGTAAACATTAGCGCAACTTGTTACATGATTTTCGAGAACTCTTCTGGTTGTGACGCAATCATTTACATAGATAGGTCTGTTATTCGGCAATTACGCAGCTCGTGGACTTTCATGGGTCATGTTGGAGTAATTACAGCGGTGCTTTCACATTGACAACGAATAGTTTGACCATGGAAATTATGGCTGTTACTTTAAAAGCATTAGCATGGAGCGAGTACATCCATATACAATGTTTCCTCAGTGACGAAAGTGTTCAACTGGCTTTGCTCGACGACATTGGTTAGGGTTTCTGAAAAGTGCTTTATTTTCGTGCCAGAGCACGCGGGTGTAAGAAATAATGAACGCGTCGACAAATTTGCCAGTTTGACTGATGTTTAGTGCGGAAGGCCAATGAGATTCCCTGACATTCTGAATGAACTCAGGGTCACGGGAAGATAAACATACTTTTAAAATGTCCATAAATCCTGTCATGAACAGACCACACGGATATTCATGTCAAAGCACTATGCAGAAACCCAAAGAAGACTTATCAACCAACACAGTTCCAGTGTCGTTAGTCGCTACACGTTGATGTGTATTCTTCGAAAGAGATGTCATCTGTCGACGAAACAGTAAACTTGGTTCGGACCAAATTAATGTTCTTCTAAAGGGTCGAACGAAGCGCTGATCAAATCAACGAAGAATCATGTTTGTGTACGTTATTCCGTTTTGAAGCCATTAATTGCCTGCATCAGTGAAGCCACTATAGATATCAATACAATATTGAATGTAGATAATGACATCATAATGATAACAAATGGAGCTATAATGGAGAGCACTCCGTGCCCTAGCGTTCCGGTTAAATGGTTCTTGTTCCCATAGAAAGTCACAAAGAAACAATCTATAGACAAAGACTAATGACATTGTAATATTATGTTCATTTGAATGAATTTACATATACTATATGTTTATATATTCTGAGCTTATGTGTTACAATTAAAATTGGCCGATGACAAACTACTATGATTTTTCCCCACATAACGAACGATAAGTGTAAATGACAAATATTTAGTAGGAACAAACTGTGAACTAGATCAACATATAATTCTTTTTTTTTCAACTCACTTAAACAAATTAGACTTGACACTCAATTACGTATATCTTGAGATCAACGATAACTAATAAGTAAATAAAAATAATTCATTTTACAACTTAGAAAACAAACTATGAGCTTTCAGTGAGTACGTGTGCGCAGCATTTTCAAGTATACACAGTACCTCTAAGTAACATATACCTTCTACTTTATCCACAATTTTTGGTTTAAACTTTGAAAACTTAAAGGACAGATCGACTATAATTGAAGAATAAAGGACGCCATATAAAACAGGACATCACCATAGTAATAAAATGAAAAAAAAAACAAATAAACTATATAAAACATCAGGAAGGAATTTTCTAGATCGTATTTCATGAACTGCAGAGAAGTTTGAATATTTGAAATGATCACATGCCCTATTTCTCATCATTTAAATGACAATAACTTAGTTTAATCTACTTTCGGATTCCCTTCTTTCCCCATCCTCTGTTGGCTTCAAGTGTCGATAAAAATAAAATGAGTATTATGTTCAAAGTATTGTAAAGTTTCAAGCGCGATCCTCCTTGTTACACATGTGTTTTTTTCATACATTGTATCTTCTTATTTTGTCTTTAAGTTTGCTTCAGAGGTTTGATACTCTATAGGGAATACTGTCTTGTGGCAATCGTGTTACATGTTTAACAATTTGCATCTGTTATATATTAAGATAATAATTAATTCATCTAGCGCGGACACTTTTTGATTTCAAATTGTCTCATCATTATCAAGTACCGGGTCTGCTGGCGTGGGTGATCATTTCTCTCCACAACTTTTGATCTCGACAGTTATTTATCATTTCTGTTGTTGACCTTCTGCTAAGCCATTCTCTTTAGCTGTCTGGTATTTTTTTTCTCTTTGCTTCCCTCTATCTCTTCGTCCCTCAATTTTTCCAGTTGTTACAATATATTCCAGTTGTTCTCTTCTCATTACATGGCAAAAAATGATGATTGTTTCTTCCTTGTTTCTTCATTAATATTGGAAATTAGCTCTCTTTTTGCTTTGACAACTTCCAGAACATTTTCATTACTCTTCTAAGCTGTCCGTGGTATTCTCAATATTCTTCTGTAATACCACATTTCTACAGACTCCAGGGATTTTCGTGTCTGTTGTCCTATTGTCGATGATTCACATCCATATGTTAAGACTGGCTCTACATAACATTTAAGAACTCTTTTTTATACTCAAATTGTGTAAATAATCTTATCATGTTAGGTATATGCAGTTAATTTACAGGTTTGACTCATCTATTCTATTATATTCTATACACGGAATCAGTTTGATTTCAATTATGATTAACCCTAAATTTTCCACGCCACCAGTCCCAGTATTTCTCGAAACATGTCATCTGTATGCAGACTGGCTATCCATGTAAAATGTTGATTATAGATACATCTGTTTTTTTTTTATACATCACTCCAGATCCGAAGGGCTTACTATTTATTGATAATAAGGAAAAAAATTGTTTTTTTTTTTCAAACGTGGAGAAAAAATATTAAGAAATTGTTTTTGAGAAATGTACGTGAAAAATATGATTACATTGAAGGGGTAAAGACAATAAAAATGCAAAGCTGCTGTAAACGATAGGGGTGGAAGGAATCACCACCTACATAAAGCTGTAACCATACGGTTTTATTATTATTGAAAAAATTATTTTGAATGTGGGTATTCTGTAAATAAAATTGATGAGCTTGGAAGCAGGTGGTTGAGATTTAAACCGGTCGGTGTTAACTAGCAATTACATTTATGAGAGCAACGGTCTAGTTTTAACTGGCGTTAAACCAAATTCCAGCTTGTCCATTACTCGGCAGAATTCCCATTCGTGCAGACAATACATGACAGACTTCAGAAATAGGACAACGCGGAAATTGTTTACTTGTATATTTTTTTTTCTTTTTTTGTGTGTGTCTATTGACTTGGTGGTCGAAAAGTGTAATAGTGCACACTCTTTACGCAATATATGTCTGTGATTAAGAATCAGAAATTGTAGTAATTTTATGAAAAGACTTGATTTTCGTTCTACGAGGTGGCGTCACTGCTATCAAATCAACTGCATATATGTTGGCCTTTCTAACGATCTACGTATTTTATGCGCAGTGATCTCTCCTCAAATGCTTTAAGTTATTAGTTTCTTTTAATTGTTGGTGTTTAGGATTGCCTTGTTATGAATGCTGGAGCTTGTTCTGTTGCTGTAGCAGTTGTAGGTAGTGTCTGTACACATATCCGCTAAGTCGCACTATCCTCGTGTATTTTAAGTGTAAGTTTTTTCAATCCGTTGTCCCCATGTGTGACTTGAGTAAATCCGTTCTTTCATTAAACAGTCAGCATGGAAGACAGAGAGCATTTCCTGTACAAGAACCATTCAATTTTGATTTCTTTAAAATTAACATGTTCTCGTAAGGCCTGTAAACGGGAAAAAAAAATATTCTTTTGCGATTTGTATACTACCTGCGTTAAAGCAAACATTTGGCACCAAAGCGTTGACATTTGCAGGAACTCCATTATATTATAAATAATGCACTTCATTGGTAAGGTTATACCATACTTCACTGATAAGGTTACACCACACTTCATCGGTACGGTTACACCACACTCCATCGGAAAGGTTACACCACACTTCATCGGTAAGGTTACACCACACTCCATTGTCATTTTAAAATATTGGCCACAGGTTATTCGGTTTGGGTGACACAATTGAATAACCAGTTTAATTCCAACTGCACACAGTAACTGAACCGTATTCTCATCTTCACAGTCTGTTCAGCGGAAGGGTATACCTAGAGCCAAGTGGCGTGTGTTCGATTTTTGTGTGTTAGAGTAAGCTCTTAAGTTTACCTACCGCTATTTTAAAGTATTACGTTAAACATGATAACGTTGTGGCCTCGGCAGCCAAATTAGGAAAACCATCCCACAAGGCTATCGACGTTTGGACAGCCCGTGTTCGATTCCCGCTGGAAGCGGTGTAAGTACCAGAGTAGTACTCTGGGAAGGTGAGGAATAACGCCTCGCATCGTAAATTTCGATGCTTGAAGCGACACTATCCATTAGTCTCCGAACACTTCTTGATATGCGGCCGAGCACATAAGTGTGAAAACTCGCGTGATAAGACGCCGATTCAAGTCTCGTACTTTACTTTAACCTTTACATGATAAATAAATCACCACATAATTTCCTTAAAACCAAATGTTTTGTTCCGTGAAAATTGGACGAGTTTTGCAGATGCACATTAAAAGTTAGGGAGCCGCGATAGCTCAGTGGTTAGTGAACTGGGCTACCACGGAAAGGGGTAGGGTTCGATCCCAACCGACGGCTTCCAGGATCACCCAGCCTTAAATGGGTACCTGATTTTTTTCTGGGAAAGTAAAGCAGCACGGGCGTAATACTGACCACATTACCCCAAAAATCATGTGCTGAAGGTTTGTAAAATATAGGGTCACTAACACCATATTTCCCTATACGCCACTTGGCGTGACGGGGGTACTTTACTTTTTTTCTTTACATTAAAAGTTGCCTCATATTTTACAAGGTAGATGAGTGCACCCACATAAACATCTTTATTATCTGCCTCTTCTAAAACAGAGTCTCTAGAAATGACTATTCGTGCATGGCTAAAAAAGCATATCAAATCAAATAAACTCGTTAATATTTCTATATTTATTGTTTAGTACCCATTGCGGTACTCGACACTGAGCAATGTAGCATATCCAAATGCAAGTCAGTACAACATGATCCAATTGATTTAAATTGTAGAAAACTAAACAAATGTGTCTGCGACTTTTCATGTTTACTAATGGAATTAAGCAAATTATTCAGATTATAGTGTGCACATATATTGTAACAACTACAGAGGCATCTCCTTACTCAGCATCGTCGGCAAGACCTTCGCCAGAGTCATCTTAGGAAAGCTACAAAAACTCGCAGAACGCGTATATCCTGAATCGCAATGTGGCTTTAGATCCGGAAGATCAACTGCAGACATGATTTTCTCCTTACGTCTACTTCAAGAAAAATCTAGAGAGCAGAAAAAGTCCCTCTTCATAGCCTTTATCGACCTTACAGAGGCATTTGACCTTGTCAGCAGAGAAGGTCTTTTCAAAATACTTTCCAAAATAGGCTGCCCACATACTCTACTGACGCTAGTCAAATCGTTTCATGAGGACAGAAAGGGCACCATCCAATACGACGGCAGCACATCACAACCCTTCGGCATACGCAGCGGTGTCAAGCAGGGATGCGTTCTTACTCGAACTCTATTTGGAATCTTTTTCGCTGTTCTGTTAAAACATGCATTATCACATGCGAATGAAGGAATCAATCTGCATACTAGATCTGATGGTCGATTGTTCAATCTCTCAAGACTAAAGGCAAGGTCTGAGGTCAGACATATCTCTATTAGAGATCTGTTATTTGCTGACGACGCTGCACTTGTCACGCAAAGTCAGGAAGAACTCCAGAGCATGGTACATCGCTTTCCGCATGACTGCCAAGACTTCGGTCTAACAATAAGTTTGCAGAAAACTAACATACTCGGTCAGGACGTCGAAGCAACACCTGAAATCTCTATCGACAACTATAAACTTGATATCGTGCGGCAGTATAACTACCTGGGGTCCATCATCAGCGACAGACTATCTTTAGATACAGAAATTGACACTCGTATTGGTAAAGCTGCTACCACCTTTGCCCGTCTTTCTAGGCGTGTCTGGCAAAACAACAAACTGACAATTAAAACAAAAGCCGCAGTGTACAATGCCTGCATAATTAGTATCCTCCTGTATGGCAGCGAATCTTGGGCAACCTATGTAAAGCAGGAGAGAAGGTTAAATGCATTCCATATGCGATGTCTGCGCCGTATTCTTGGTATCACCTGGAAGGATAAAGTGACAAGCGTGGAGGTCATGACTTGCACAGGCCTCTCGAATATCTCTACACGCTGCTCAAACAACGTAGGTTACGCTGGCTTGACCATGTACACCGTATGAAAGATGGCCACATACCAAAAGATATACTCTACGGACAACAGGCAGATGGTAAAAGAACTAGAGGGCGCCCGAAACTTCGATTTGTAGATGTGTGTAAACGCGACATGAAGACTCTGAACATAAACCCTGCAGCATGGGAAGACAAAACTGCAGACCGCAATCTCTGGAAACACACTCTAAAGGTTCACCTCAAACAAGAAGCAGACAGATTCATAGAGAAAGAGAATATACGACGAAAGAAAAGGAAAAAAATACCATTTATAGGGGCGCTGAAAAATCCATAGTCATCTATGACTGACAGAGACTACTACTATATATTGTAAACATTTGGCATATTATTTTATAGGGAAATGTGGTTCCAAAGAAAAAAAAACATACCCCTGTACCCATTTAGGGTTGGGTGAATCTGGAAACCGTAGATGTGGATCGAAAACGTGCTCCTTCTGTTTTGTTTTTCAACAACTTCTTCTGTTTGTCATGTTTAAGGTCTCTTTGTTCCCTTTAAACCACCTTCATCTTGATCTGCATCTGATACATCGTTGTGGTACATGCCTTCCACTATTGTTCTTTTAAACCCGGTTGTCTCTTTTGACGTAACCATAGTATTTTAATTTTCCCTAACAAATAGTGTTATAAACCAGTTCTTTTTAATATTAAAGTCTTTAAATATGTTATCATTACTCTTTTATCATTGTCGAAGGTATTTTAACGATTTTTCTGTAGCTTTTTGTTTCTAATCAATCGTTTTTCTTCCTTGGTATTTGAGAGGTTGGCATTGATCACAATTATATGTTGCTATCGTGAAGGTACATGTCTTCAGTAATTATAGTTTTAAAGAGTTGCTGTTATTGTGCCACATGTTCTTCATTGTGTCTAATTTGTGAATTACTATTGCTAATCTTTTATTTGATCTCTTTCTGACATTCTCCATTGTTACTGCAGGTCCCAGATATTCATAGTTTGTTACACTTTCAAGTTCTTCACTGATAATCATGGTTTTTATTGGCTTTTTGCTTTGTCAATGGATATTCCCTTGGGTGGTTTTCTGAAAGTTTATATAGAGGTTATTGTTCTTCACTATGTTTTTAACACACTCAATTACATCTTTTAATCATTTTTGCACTGTTTGAGAGGATGACTGCGTCATCAATGTGTCTGTGTTCAAGAATTATGTTGTTATTATTTGTGAAAGGGTCGAACTTCACAATTATATCATCGCTTCTGACATTTCTCATGATCTTCTCAAATAAATGTTGAAAAGGAAAAAAATAATGGATGCATCCCTGCCTCACCCCGTGTTGTACTTTGAACGAATTTGATTTTTCCCGCTATTCTGATATCTGCTTGCTGTTCATGACACAGAAATTCAATAATTTGTGCTAGGTTGTTTGGAAAACTCACATCTTTTATAGTGTTCCACAGTTTAAAGATGATGCACGCAGTCAAAAGACCTTGCTGTAATCTATGAAGCTTGTATACAGTTCTATGTTGTATTCCCTACACGTCTGAGAAGTTTCTTATGTTAAAAAATGTGGTCCCGTGTGCCTCTACAGTGTCTGAAACCTGTTTGAAATACACGAAGTTCATGTTCTACCTTCCGTTTTGTCCTCTCCGTGGTAATCTGCAAGAGTATTTTGGTGGCATGGTATATTAAAGCAATAGATCTGCTTGGAGCACAGCTTCAGATTTTCTGTCTTTGGAATCGGGATGTACACTGATCTTTTTAAAATTATTTTTTGAGCCTAGCATATAAATTATATTTTGTTTAAAGACTTAAAGGGCTTTGTTGTATTGTACGGGGTAAGTGCACACGGCACCACACGAAGGGGGTTTGTAGTATTATAGGGTATAAGTGCTCACGAGACTACTTGAAGGGGTTTTGGATCTGCCCCTCTTTTGGAAGAAGGTGTTCACAGCACGAGTTAAAGGTGTTGTGCATCAGTAGATGCCAATGAAGAGATTAGTGTAAGAAATTATGGAGATTACCTAGCTGGTGTGTGCTCAAGGCACGAAATGATCTACATGCGTATTCGTTTCTATTTCGGTTTTGACAATGATTACAACACCCTCTCCCAAACATATCTTGGAATCATATGGACGATAATGATCGAAATGGTTGTTTAACTAGGACATTGGTTAATTGTCACTTTACTAGGGGTTCAACTGTACCTTCTCTTGAAAATAAATATTTAGTTGTTTGTTAACTCTCACCTTGTGACCTCTTGTCAGTTAAAACAAGTACAGGACGTCTCAACACGTGACAGTTGAATAATAGAAGTCAAACTCATGATTTAAATTAATATATAAATGAAGGGTAGGTCTCATCTAGACTTAACCTATTTATTAAATAATGTCATGAATGATAAAAAAAATATTTAACAACAAAACCATGGGTCAGAATCACTCCACACCCACAACTAATCCGTTAGCAGTCATTTCTATTCTAATTTCTAATAGGAATATTTAATGCCTTTCACAGTCACGGTCGATGAAAGAATTTCATTTAATTATTATTTTCACATGTAATCAATTAAGTCAGACAAAAAATATCTTCTGTTTTTATTCTAATACTCTCTTTTGGATGGTAATATCCTTTTAGGTGGTCGACACTCTTCTGTCCAGATCTCGTCCTGGTTATAATAATAAAACGAATTGTCTCTCTCGCGATTTCCCAAGTTGACTTTTTCCTAATTTTCAAAAACGGCAACTTTATTCAACTTCTTGGTTTCTACTCAACGTCCTGAAAAATCTGGTGGTCCACGCCATAACTTAACTTGAACCTTTGGATTCTAACTTCAATATTTCACCTTATTCGACTATCAAGCGTGCTGACTGTTCTTTATATTTGGTTTTTATCTCTGTTAACATTCCCAGACCATAACTTACATAGTTTATCCCCCTCTTACAATGTGTTTATTCTTTTCTGAAACAATGCCCCTATTTTCTATCCTGAAATTGCAATATCCATCTATTTTCTCAAAGATATAACAGCCACACATTTCTGCCCCATTAAACGTCTCTCTAAACAGCCACACATTTCTGCCCCATTAAACGTCTCTCTAAACAGCCACACACTTCTGCCTCATTAAACGTCTCTCTAAACAGCCACACATTTCTGCCCCATTAAACGTCTCTCTAAACAGCCACACATTTCTGCCCCATTAAACGTCTCTCTAAACAGCCACACATTTCTGCCCCATTAAACGTCTCTCTAAACAGCCACACATTTCTGCCCCATTAAACGTCTCTCTAAACAGCCACACATTTCTGCCTCATTAAACGTCTCTCTAAACAGCCACACATTTCTGCCCCATTAAACGTCTCTCTAAACAGCCACACATTTCTGCCTCATTAAACGTCTCTTTAAACAGCCACACATTTCTGCCTCATTAAACGTCTCTCTAAACAGCCACACATTTCTGCATCATTAAACGTCTCTCTAAACAGCCACACATTTCTGCCTCATTAAACGTCTCTCTAAACAGCCACACATTTCTGCCCCATTAAACTTCTCTCTAAACAGCCACACATTTCTGCCCCATTAAACTTCTCTCTAAACAGCCACACATTTCTGCCCCATTAAACTTCACTCTAAACAGCCACACGTTTCTGCCTCATTAAACTTCTCTCTAAACAGCCACACATTTCTGCCCCATTAAACTTCTCTCTAAACAGCCACACATTTCTGCCCCATTAAACTTCACTCTAAACAGCCACACGTTTCTGCCTCATTAAACTTCTCTCTAAACAGCCACACATTTCTGCCCCATTAAACTTCTCTCTAAACAGCCACACATTTCTGCCCCATTAAACTTCTCTCTAAACAGCCACACATTTCTGCCCCATTAAATTTCTCTCTAAAAAGCCACACATTTCTGCCCCATTAAACTTCTCTCTAAACAGCCACACATTTCTGCCCCATTAAACTTCTCTCTAAACAGCCACACATTTCTGCCCCATTAAACTTCTCTCTAAACAGCCACACATTTCTGCCCCATTAAACTTCTGTCTAAACAGCCACACATTTCTGCCCCATTAAACTTCTCTCTAAACAGCCACACATTTCTGCCCCATTAAACTTCTCTCTAAACAGCCACACATTTCTGCCCCATTAAACTTCTCTCTAAACAGCCACACATTTCTGCCTCATTAAACTTCTCTCTAAACAGCCACACATTTCTGCCCCATTAAACTTCTCTCTAAACAGCCACACATTTCTGCCCCATTAAACTTCTCTCTAAACAGCCACACATTTCTGCCCCATTAAACTTCTCTCTAAACAGCCACACATTTCTGCCTCATTAAACATCTCTCTAAACAGCCACACATTTCTGCCTCATTAAACATCTCTCTAAACAGCCACACATTTCTGCCTCATTAAACATCTCTCTAAACAGCCACACATTTCTGCCTCATTAAACATCTCTCTAAACAACCACACATTTCTGCCCCATTAAACTTCTGTCTAAACAGCCACACATTTCTGCCCCATTAAACTTCTCTCTAAACAGCCACACATTTCTGCCCCATTAAACTTCTCTCTAAACAGCCACACATTTCTGCCCCATTAAACTTCTCTCTAAACAGCCACACATTTCTGCCTCATTAAACTTCTCTCTAAACAGCCACACATTTCTGCCCCATTAAACTTCTCTCTAAACAGCCACACATTTCTGCCCCATTAAACTTCTCTCTAAACAGCCACACATTTCTGCCTCATTAAACTTCTCTCTAAACAGCCACAAATTTCTGCCCCATTAAACTTCTCTCTAAACTGCCACACATTTCTGCCCCATTAAACTTCTTTCTAAACAGCCACACATTTCTGCTCCATTAAATTTCTCTTTAAACAGCCCCACATTTTTGCCCCATTAAACTTCTCTCTAAACAGCCACACATTTCTGCCCCATTATATCATCTCTGACAGTTAAAAATTTAATGTCCTGCTAAACTACTATTAAAATACTATTATCATTTATCATTGAGTGCCGTTTCTTCATGGAAGGTTGGCTAACATGGAGCGTCATTCCGCTCTGTCTCTTGCTTTGATGGTGCAGGTCGTCATAGATTGACTTGTTCATCTTTTGATGTCACTTGTCCATATTAGTCGTACTCTGTTTCTGTCTCTTTTACCTTGTATTTTCCCATCCAAGATTATTTTTAGTAGGCTGTTGTGTCTTTTAACATGGTCTAAAAATCTCATTTGTCTTGTTTGATTTGTGTTTAGTAGTTCTCTTTTTTTTTTAGTTGTTTGTAAGAGACTTCATCGTTCGTTTTATTTTTTCCACACAAATCTTCATATTCTTCTAAAAATACACAAAAGGCTTAAATTTTCTGTTATGATTTCTTGTCTAATGTCCATATTTCTGCACCATACAGGAATGTTGAGAAGATATAACATTTTAATATTCTAAATTTTAGTTCTATTGTTATTTGTTTTGATATTAATATATTTTTCGTAACATTAAAATTACTCTTTGCCATTCATATTCTTTTGTTTATTTCAGTTCGACATTTTTCCATCACTGCTTATAGCATGTCGAAGATAATAATAACTCTGAACTGTCTCCATGTCTATTCCTTCAACTTTGTTATCCACATGTAGGTTTTCATTGTTATCTTCGTTTATGAGCATAGTTTTTGTCTTTTTGATATTCATATCTAATCCATATTTTTTGCTTGTCATGTTTATTTCATTAAGTAATTGTTGTTGGAAAACAGTGCCAGGAAAAAAAATATTAAGCAGAATCATTCTGGAGAGACTAAAAGAGGCCATAGAAAAACATTTGAGAGATTGGGCAGGTTTTAGGAAGAACAGATCATGGGCTGATCAAATAATTACTCTACGTATAATAGTTGAACAAAGTTTAGAACTATAGTCCCCACTTTATATTTGATTCATAGATTACGAAAAGGCATTTGATAGTTTAGACAGAGGACTGCTTTGGAAGTTGCAGAGTCAATACGGAACCCCAATAAAGTTTATGAACCTGATAAAAACAATGTATGAAGGAATGAAATGTAGTGTGGTGCATGAAGGGCAGCTTACAGAAGCATTTGAAATAAGAACAGGAGTAAGCAGGTATACATTCTGTCTCTATTTCTCTTTCTATTGGTCATAGATTGGATTATGAAAATAACTCAAAACAACAGAAATGGAATCCAGTGGTCACTGACCAAGCAGCTTAATGATTTAGACTTTGCTGATGACGTAGCTCTCCTATCACACAGCCATCAACAGATGCAGGATAAAATGAGCATACTTGATGAAAGATCACAACAGCTAGGACTGAAAATTAATAGAGATAAGACCAACATTATGAGAATTAATGCAATTGGCAATAACCAAACAAAATTAGGGGAAATACCTCTACTAGACGTACACTCTTGCATATATCTGGGTAGTAATATAGATAAAGAGGGAGGAACTGAAAATGATACCAAAATAAAGATATTAAAAGCAAGAAGAGCTTTTGTTCCACTGGGAAACATATGGAAGTCCAAATAAATTAGGTTAAATAAACAATAACAATTTTCAACACCAATGTTAAATCAATCCTATTATATGGCCGTGAAACATGGAAAATAAACAAAATTGACAATATGAAGAAACAGACTTTCATTAATGGATGCTTACGCAGAATAAAAGGGATGGAAATAGCAGGACAAAATCACTAACATAGAATTAAGGAAATGTAGCAGTCAAATACCAGTGGATAAAGAGATTCCGAAGACGATGGCGTTGGATAGGACACACACTGCGGAAGCCAAGTGAGAATATTACACAACAGGCCATTTTTTGGAATCCACAGGTGGAAATGACAAAGAGAAAGACCAAGGAATTCTTGGAAAAGACAGATAGAAGCAGAGATGAAGATGAAGGGGAAGACATGGAATGATCTTAAAAGAATGGCAAGAAACAGAACGACTTGAAAAGTGTTTGTTGAAGATCTATGCTCCACAGGGAGCTGAAAGTTAAAAGTAGCAGAATTGTTGTTGATTGTTGTAGAAACAACAAAATATTTGTTCCTAATTTATTTTATTCTATCCAATAACCAAACATTTTAAAATTCCTCTCTGACCAGCCCAAAATTGTAATATGCCGTTGTATCTCCTAGTATAAAAAAAAATAAGTAAAGTACCCCCGTCACGCCAAGTGGCGTAGGGGGAAATATGGTGTTAGTGACCCTATATTTTACAGACCTTCAGCACATAACTTTTGGGGTAATGTGGTCGGTATTACGCCCGTGCTGCTTTACTTTCGCAGAAAAAAAAATCCGGTACCCATTTAAGGCTTGATGAACCCGGAAGCTGTCGGTTGGGATCGAACCCTACCCCTTGTCCTTTGTAGTCCATTCACTTACTACTGAGCTATCGTGGCTCCTATCTCTTAGTATATGTCACAATAATTACATAGTGAAAAGATCTACACCATAATTTCAAGATATCTAAAAAGACACCATCATTTGACATTGGATGTCGAACCCATTATTGAAATAAAAAATATAAAAAAAAGAGAATTAAACATTAAACGTTGTTATACCATTAAATTAGTGCCAACGAAATGGATAATGAACCCTACAAAACAATAACTATACTATTTCATGACAGAACATTACAATAACCGCACGAACCTTACCATGTAAGTAAAAAAGTAAAGAGCCTGTCACGCCAAGTGGCTTATATGGAATAGGGTGTTAGTGACCATCATTTTTACAGACCTTCAGCACATGCTTTTTTGGCTAATGTGGTCGGTATTACGCCCGTGCCGCTTTACTTTTCCAGAAAAAAACATCCGGTACCCATTTAAGGCTGGGTGAACCCGGAGGCCGTCGGTTGGAATCGAACCCTACCTCTTGTCCTTTGTAGTCCAAACAATACCAAGTAACGCTACAATATATGCGGTGACGACAACTTGCAAATTTACGGTCATTACCATTAATAAGAAGATTCCATTACAAAAATGCTCGCTCTAATTTGGTATCTCAAACGGGGTATATCAAAAATGGCCCCAGGGCAGCCACAGAAAATTTCAAAGGGTTTCCTGGTAAAATTCGCATAATTGGGGGCCACGGCGGTACGGTTTGCCACTTGGAGGTCATGAATAGAGATGCACATTTTTGTAGTATACAGCGCTCAGGTATCACTTTTTTCCACTCAGCGGATTGTCTCATTAGCAGTGCATAGAAGAGAAGCGAAAAGAAATACTTCTTCTTCTTTCTTCTTTTCTCTCTCACTGATACCTAAAAGGTGTCGTGGTTTATATCATTTGTCGTTCTTGTGCTGCTCGAATTGTCTGAATTAGTGATTTTACTTTGTTGTTACATGTCTCTGTCACTGCATCTATCCATCTTCTTCTGGGTCTTCCTCTTGGTCTCTTTCCATGAATTCTCGAGAAGAACGCCCTTGATGGTGATTGGTAAGGATTCATTCTGACCAGGTGGCCAAACCATTTAAATTGTTATTCTATATATTCTTGGCAGGGTTTTGTTTCTACTATTTTTCTTATGGTTTCATTTGGTCTCTTCTTGTGTTGTTTGTTACTTTTCTCAAGCATCGCATCTCACATGTATTGATCTTTCTTAAATGTGATTTAGAAAGGGTCCATGTTTGACTTTCATAGCACAAAGTTGGTATGAAGATGCTATTTATCATTTGTTGTTTAGCTGGCATAGAAATGTTTGGATGTCTTAGCAATGGTGAAAGCTGGTATGTGACAGCATTTGCTTTTTGTATTCTCATGTCAATTAAATAAATAACTAAAAAATAAAATAAAAAAACTAAATACTTGAATTCCTCTACTTGTTTTATTTCTTTCTTTATCTTTGATCTTGATGTTTAATGGGTGTCTTAATTTGTTTATTCTTATAGCCTCTGTTTTTGCTGTGTTAATTTTCATACTGTAGTTTGTGCAGCTTTTATCTAGAGTTGTTAAATGCTGTTGTAGCAGGTTTTCATCCTCATATATTAGGCATTGGTCATCTGCGAAGAGTAGCTCATTGATGTTGGAGTTTTCTACCTCTATGTTATTATTTGATTTGTCCTTATTGTTGGTTGTTTCCTGATTTATTTTGTCCATAAAAGAAATACTAAACAGAACAATACAAGGAAAGGCTTAAATGTGGGACTAAGAAACAGTCAAAACTTACAAAAACTAGCACAAATCGTCAACTGTGTATAACTATAACTTCCGCCTATGTGCCGTCTTCATTCCAAGAAGATAATGAATGAGAGAAGCACCAATCATAAGTAATTGGAAGACTTTAAAAGTGATGGGCGAATCACTTTTGATTTCTACGGCAACATTATTTTCCTTTCCGTTTTCTGTTTCCGCCACCTCCCCTCGACCGCTGTCTAACCTACCGTCCTCTTCTCTTCAATGTGTATATCTAATGTTAAAGAAGTACAAACTATAACTTACAAGGTTGCCAATCAGAGAGCATTAAAGACCGAAGCTTTTGTCAGTTCTTTGACGGTTGCTGTGTTTAAGTCCTTAACATAATAAAAACCTTAAAGGTATAAAGTTGCATATTTTGTAAATAGAAAATGTATTGATAACATTATTAATAAAATTATGACTATGGACTTGCAAAGTGTATTTATTACACATGCACTTAAAATGTATAGATACTGAGAAACATAGCTACCCTCGGCAAAAATGAAATATCGACAATACACAGTGGGGTGTCTTGGGTGCGCATTTATTTCATCATAGCAAGACAAACAAAAAAAACCCATGTGTTTAATTTGCCACAATATACATAACATTGACAGTATACGACCATGTTAGTCCGACAAGAAGCATTTGAAAATATCACGCTAAAAATCCAAACAACAAACAATAGGAATAGTTTTGCACGTTACAAAGTAATTTGAAGCTAAACAAGACTACGGTGAAAACATTTTTGGTTAGAAATCTACACATTTTAATGGCAAAAGTTAAATCGCTTCTCAAGAAATATCAGAATGATAGCCAAAGATAGAAGGTCGGAAGAGAGCCACTAGTTCAGAAACTTTGCTGTAAGAAAATCTTTGACCAACATTAAGTAGAATGTTTTAACCCTATAAAATACCATAAAATTAAAAAAAATAATTGTTCTAGTTTTTCTTCTAATTATAATGTATATAAAAACATAAATTTTTTTTTTTTAAAAGTAAGAATGATACTTGGTTACAACTGGCAAAATAAAAGGAAAGAGAGATCGCGGACGACAAAGAGAGAAAATACTGGATAGCTTGGTGTCATGGCATGGAAAACAGTCAACAACACAACTGATACGATGCACTGTAGATATAAGATTGTGGAGGGACATAATCGCCTACGCCAACCGGCAGGGTACATGATGATGATGATGAAGAATGATTAAATTTTAGTCAACTTTACAGTTACACTTAATTCACTTAAGTAGAACATATAGATTTAGTTACATACCTTCTCCCTTGTTGACTTCTAGCATAATACAAAGGAACAGACAATTAACTGAACAAAAAAAAAATTGTCCTTATCGCCATTGAATTATAGTTCAATTATATGTTGCCAGATACTTTTAAATTTTTTTGAAGCCACATTTTAAGTGAACGACATTAAAATATTTCTTTTATTACTTGCGCACATGCAAGCCAATGATCCATATTAACTGGATGTAAATGCAAGTAGATCCACTGATATTAATCGTCGTCATCATGTACCATACCGGTTGGCGTAGGAGGTCATGTCTTTCCACAACTTTCTAACTACAGTACAGGATAGCAATTCTGCTGTTGACTGTTTTCTGTCCACGCACCAATCTAGTATCTTCTCTCATTGTCGTTCGCGATCTCATTTTCCAGTATTTATCCAGTTGTAATCAAATACTCCAACTTTCTATTCCTCATGATGTACCCACAAATGTATCTTGTTTCTTTATGGTGTTTTTTAGGAGTTCTCTTTGTGTGTTGGCCTCTATAAGAATTTTCTCATTGGCCTTGTTTGCTGCCCAGGGAAGTCTTAAACTTGTTGTTACTTTTGTTTGTCTACTGTCCATGATTCGCTTTCATAGGTCAGAATTGGCTCTATATAACACCGATGAACTCTCTTTCACTCTTCTATTGACAGAGACTTGTTGCACAATACGGTTTTCATTTTCTGAAATACTACTTTGGTTTACGCCAATCTGCTTTTCATTTCTGGGGTGTATCTTCCGTCTGATGTTACCATTGTGTTCTAGTATTTGTTTTTTGTTTCTGATTTGTCCTGCTTAATTTTATGCTGCATGATGGGGAGGGTTGTTATTTCGATGTGATTATTAGTGTCATTTTTTACATTTTCAGACTTTGCGTGTTGCTTTCCTCCACTTATATATATATTTATAATTTCTCGTAGTTAATTCTCAGTGCTACTACTAAAACTATGTATGCCACGCATCGTATATTGCTTATGTTGTGACCGCTGACTTCAATTCCTTTTTTGTCTACTATTGATATAATAAAATATTTGCTGTCAAGTGAAAACAAATCCGGCGACAGAACACAGTCTTGTCTGACTCCTTGTTTTATATATTGAAACTGTCCTGTTTGGTTGCCAATTCTTAAGGCTACTGTTTATTGTTAATGCATGCTTTTTATGATTCTCAGATCCTTGTCATCAATGTTTGATTTCTCCAGTTTATTGATTATTTTAACAAGATTTACTCTACCAAATACCTTCGTGTATTCTATGAAGAACATGTACATATCTTTATTTACCTATATATATGGCACAGTGACTTTATCTCCAAGATGGTGGATCTAGTACACGTCCTCTCGATCACTGCAGAAGTGCATCCAGGGTCTATTTAATTTCGATTCTCCGTTGCACTTTTCTGCGTTAAAGTCAAAATGATGATGTACTTAATACATCTGTGCCGCTTTACGAGGTCGTAGGCCGACAACAGTTCGTTTTTGACAAATCAAGTGTTGTGAATGGGACCTTTTACCGTCTAGACTTGATCTGCGCTTTACGTCACTTTGGTGCTGTTCATGGCCGTTGTTGGAATTCCTCGACGCAAGTTATTTCCATGCTGTAAACTACTTCGCCAGCCACAGTTTTGTCTCTTTGGGGAATTTGCTTCGTGTTTTGTTCGTCGTAGGCTGCTTACACTAGAGTAATCATAAATCTAAAGGGAGCGAGATTGTATTCGGCATTGTTGTATGCTACGTCATCGTAATGGTTTCCCTAGACCGGCCGTGCGCTAATCTTACGGTCTGCTGTTTCATGTGCGACGGGGATAATTTTACGACTAACAGTGTGTCTATATGTTCGGAATTGGTGTCAACAACGATGGCCTAACATCATCAAGTGCTACGACGATCATCATTTTCAAGAGGACGTGAATTACCGGTATATGGGGATAGGCGGCGGGAACAGTTGGAGGCTATGCATGAAAAGTGTTCCTTGTTGCAGTTTCCTCATATTCCAAGTCGCGTGTCTGTGTTAGTCACCTCTAGTGACTCGGGCAGATGGTGCTCGTAAACCTAGGAGGGTAGACCATCTAAGGGCAGAATCCCCCTACAGAAAAGATCATCTGCTGTCTTGCAGGAAGATTGGGGACAATCAAAGGCTAAGGAAAGCAAACCTGAACAAAATGCTGGCTGAAATCGGATGCACTGGGTCACTGGCGCAGAACACAGTGCAACGTTTTAACAGGTATTCAAGCGGAGTGGATCTAACAGGCTTAAACAGACAGCTGTCTTCGTGTGAGAGTCTTGAGTCCTTCTCTGAATGAGTCCTGCTCGCAGAGAGAGAAAGAGAGATTTACATATATAGATTTTTACATCAATATTCTCATGATGTATATTGCATTATTTGTGCATTTTCCTTCCACAAATCCACATTGTTCGTCACTTATTTCTGGTTTTATTTTGTTCCATACACATCTGATGATGATCCTCAGTAATATGTTGGTTATATGGCTCCTGACACTAATAGTGCGATGGTCTTCGCAATTAGTAGCACCTGACATATTTGGAATGGCTGCAAAGATAGATTTTAGTAGATCTTCGGGTGAGTGTTCACTGTTATATATGTCATTGAGCAGTTTTACGACCAGTACTCTCCTGATGCATCTATATCTTTTGGGGCCTCGGTAGCCTAGTTGGGAAAACCACTCGACTGGACTACCGACGTTTGGACAACCCGTGTTCGATTCCCGCTGGGAGCAGTGTGAATTGTACTCGTGGTTGGAAAAAAAAAATACCCCCACGGTCGACCCAGCCGTTGGCAGAAATGGGTACCAGAGTATTACCCTGGGAAGGTGAGGAATGTCGCTTCGCATCTGAGTTTCGATGCTTGAGCCTACACTATACAGAAATATCCGAACATTTCTGGATAGGCGGCCGAGCACATATGTGTGTAAACTCGCGTGCTAAGACGCCGGTTCAAGTCTCGTACTTTACCTTTACCTTTACCTTTACCTTTATCTATATCTTCGATTGTTATATTATCGGGACCTGGAGGTTTACTACTTTTCATGTAGTGAATCGCTTCCGCCACTTCACTCTTCATTATTGGTGATACGGTGCCTATATTTAGATTGTTTAGCTCTAGTCTTTCTTCATCGTAAATTGAAGCCTTTGAAATGTGGATTTATAGAAGAATAGGTAGAACTGGATGGAAACAAAAGATAACAAACGATAAAGTTTTAAAACAACTGAAAATAAAAAGAGAACTACTAAATACAATTAAGACAAGAAAAATGAAATTTTTGGGGTATGTTAAAAGACACAACAGTCTACTAAAAGTAATATTGGAAGGAAAAATACAAGGTAAAAGAGGCAGAGGCAGACCAAGACTAACATGGACGAGTAACATCAAAAGATGGTCAAGTCAATCTATGACAGCCTGCACCATCAAAGCAAGAAACAGAGTAGAATGGCGATCCATGGTAGCCAACCTTCGTTGCGGAGAAGCACACGATGATGATAATGAGAGGGGACTAATATATTCTTTCCATCTTTCAAGTATGTTCTCTTCTCCCATTATTTTATTTCCTTCCCTTGACCTAACAATACCTGAAAAGTTTACTTCTTTTCTTAATTTTAATTAATTTAGCTGAGTGCATAAATTGTGTATTTTTCTGTCTTGTTAATTTTTTTTTTATTTCTTCAGACTTCTGCTTTAATAATACTTTTTTTGTTTCTCCACATTTGTTTTGGATCTCTTTTTGCAATATTTTGTATGTCTGTTCTTCTTTCTTATGCTTTCGTCATTCGTCAATTAATTCTAGTATTTCTTCTATCTTCCTCTTCTTCCTGTTGGTTCTTTTGGTCACTGGTACTAAATTTTTTTTTCATCTTTGCTAAATCGATTGTTTGAGCATTTCCAATTGCTCCTCGATATTCTGTATTTTCTCAATAGCATTATATTTATTTTGTACTATCATGATATACTTATCACGCATCTGTCTATCTACTCTAAGCATATCTAGCTCTAATTGCATATTTCTTGGGGATTTATGTGTCTTCCGCAGTTTTATTTTCATTTCTCCAACAACTGGTACATGGTCACTATTGTAATCTGATCGTGGCCTTGGTTTTACAGATGTTAGCCTATTTCTGAATATTCTCTGTACCAATATAAAATCACTTTGATTGTGTACTTTGTTGTCTGGGACATGCCATGTCCATAGTCTTCTATTGTGTTGCATGAACAAAGTGTTACCTATACTCATTTCATATGTTTTTATTTCCAATCTATCAGTCTCTTACTTGTCTCTCCATGGCCAATGTACTCCAGTCACAGTTTGCACTTTATCTGTTCCTACCTTTGCATCAAAATCCCCTAATATCATAATTATTTCTTGGGATTTACACTGTTCCATGGTCAATTCTAGATCGTTGTAAAATGTATCAGTTCTTCTTCTTCGCTATTACTGGTTGGAGCATAAGCTTGAATTAGGTTGATATCCATTGGCCAACCTCTCAATTTTCCTAGCAGAATTCTGTCTCCTACTGGCCAAAATCCTTTCACAGGTGTGCTTCTTTCTCTGTATACCATGATACCTACTCCTCTTTCGTGACTATATATATATATATATATATATATATATATATATATATATATAATACATATCAGCATACACTTCGACTTGTCTACTTACTTTAAAGAGACTGTCTTATGTTGATTAATGTTGGTGACTCTGCTAACTAAAGAACAACCCATGTAAATAAAAAAAAGGATATAATGTGTTTTATGTTTACTGTAAGTTTTTAATTAGCATTGACTTCACTTTAACCTCGCCATTAATTGGGATCTTCGTAGTCTAGAGGTACAACGTCAGTCTCAAGACAGGAAGGTTCAAAGCCCAAACGAAACGGTGGTGATTTGTATTTGCAATGAAACTTTCCCCTGAACTCTTGGGTAATGAGATCCAATGTCTAGCCCTCTCGGATAATGGCAATAAACTAGTGATCCCGTGTGCACTCGCGCACATTAAAGAACCCTTGGCAGACACAACTGAAAAAGAGTAGACCAAAGTGGCCGCTCTCAGGGCAAAATTGTCGTCAGAAACCTACCTACCTATAGGAGTTCTTAGTCGTGGGCCAGGATTTTCCTCACATTTTTTCCAGATTCTCAAGAAGCAGCTATGGATTCGTCCGGTGTGAGCTATGATGATCCTAACGAATACATCGCAATTAATTTTTCTTAGTGGTTCACAACAAAATGTTTAATTATTGTTGTTTTGTTTGTTTTTTTTCTTCAAAATATTCATCCTTTAAAAAATGGTTCTCTTCTGCTTTCCTTTTTCATTATACCTATAATCATCACCTTTGTCTTATTCGTTCGTTTATCAGAGAAAAATGTGTTGGTCAAAGTGGTAGAATAAGTGTTCACGCTTCAACTAAACTGCACTATTTGATTCTTCTTCTTCTTCTTCTTCTTTCCTTCCTCATCTGCCTTTCAGCGTCGAGGGGAGATATAATTTGCGGTCTTTTGCTCTTCTGACTATTTGATTGACATCAAATAAAACGCGTGATTTTTTTGGGAATAAGATAGGTATTTAAAAAAAAAAGTAAGGTACCCCTGTCACGCCAAGTTGAGCATAGGGAAAATTGGTGTTAGTGACCATAAATTTTACAGACCTTCGGCACATGATTTTTGGAGATGTGGTCGGTATTACTCCCGCGCCGTCTTACTTTCCCAGACAAAAAAAAATCCGGTACCCATTACCCCAAACATCATGTGCTGAAAGTCTGTAAAATTTATGGTCACTAACACCATATTCCCTATAAGCCACTTAGCGTGACGGGGACTCTTTACTTACTTTTTTACTTTATGTGGACTATTATCAGGTCAACCTAGAAATTTGGTCTCACGTCCTGGCCTGCTCCAGTCCATCTCTGCAACATACGTTCTTTATGCTTTCATAATTACTGGGATAATTTGTTTTACTAAAGGGGTCGATTTTACAACTAAATGGCCTCACTGCAAGCGGGGCATTCCCATATCTACCCAGTTCCCGACCCAAAAACCAACAAAGTGTTCATTCTGATAACTCACACTCTTCCACTGAACGTGTTGCGTTCAGTGAAAATGGCTCTTTTTCTGTGCATACTGTGGATATATATATATATATATATATATATATATATATATATATATATATATATCCTGCATCATTACTTTGTTTTCCAGCACCTGAAATCCTTGTAATCTTCACTGCTGAACTTGGTTTAATCACTTCTGGTTTGTTTCCGACTTGCTTTTCGTGGATAGAATCTGATAAGATGAAAGAAACTTCATGTAACTGCGCCCATCATGCTGACGACTTTACTGGGTGCAATAATAACTCCAACTTTTCATAGATTTTTAACGAATGATGTGACTTAGTTTTGTTACTACTTATGTTGGAAAAAGCCATGTTCATTGTATCCTTGAACTTGTTTGTAAGGTCCACATTTTTCATAAACGGAAATTAACTATCTTTACGACACATATTACGAATAATATGGTGTATGTCGGGGGGCAACGATAGAACCCGAGGGATAAAGGCCGCTTGGTCAAGCAGTCGCCACGACGTGTGAGACTCAGGACTTTTATTTCACCCCCGATAGAAAAAAATCCTTTCTGTCTACCGCGGGTTTCAAACACCGTACGCCGGCTTTTCAGCAAGCGGAACAGTGGTTTCAGCCGCTCGGCCACGCGCACCTCCGGAAATTACATGTCTGAATAAGAGACTTTAATCAGCGGAGAAATAAAAGTTAGTATTAACTAACCTGAAATGTATAGCTTTTATTCTTTGAAGTTGTTAAATTAATTAGAAGAACCTAGAAGAATCTTAGTGGACTTAAATGGAGATGTTTAATCCCATTAAGTATATGGCAAATAGTGTACACGTTTATAACGCCAACGGATCGCTACATAAGCAAATATCTAATATGATTTCTTCATTGTTTCTAACTATCCTCGGTACTATCTGACTGACTCCAAATAATTACAATAATTTCCGGTCAATATGGTGGATAAGCAACAGGGATCCGAAGAGGCAATGTTTAAAATGAGTTTCCTGTTGCAGTTTCCTCATATTCCAAGTCCGGCTTGCTGTCGGAGCTACTGAGTAGTGCTCTGTGAATACCGTGAGCTGTGTGATTCATCCTGATGGTGTTTCTAAATTCAGATTGCATTACGACAAATGACGATATCGTATGACGAAGGACAGTTCAGATGCGTTCACTGTCGGTGCTATAATACACCTTAAGTTTTTTTACGTGTGCTGTGTTTGCTACAATTGTGACTGCAACTGCCTTTATTTGTTTGGATGTTCGATGAGATGTTCATTCAGATGCTTCCACTGGCACGGGCGGATGAGCAATTATAGATTTCCATTCGTTTGCAGTGATACCGGGGCTTGCGAATAACCATAACCATAGTTGCATCTCAGGAATGTATTTTCCTCAACCGTCCTGCACAAAGCGAAGATAAGGATGGCGGGTGGTCGAGTAGATAAAACAGCTGTTTTTCAAAAGGAAGTGTTCGCTGGTTCGAATCTATGTAAGGTCAAATTAGTTTTTTTCCCCTTTCGCGGTTGAAATTAGTTAGTCATTATTCCTCGGAATATCCACATGGCGCACATGGAACAACTGTCCGTTCATAAATTCACAGATCTCCCCAGCAAATCCCGCGGCATCAAACAATCAACTTTTAAAAATAAAATAATGGTCAAAATACATCGTGCCAACTGTGTTGGCCATGCGGACTTTATTATAAAGCCCATTCGAGAGCCCCTTATACACCCACTAATAGAAATACACCTTGTTACTATGTTTAAAGAATCTCGATATAATATGCGGTATCTTCGGTAGTTTCTGTAGTTCCCAGTCAGAAGATTACCTCTTATTTCATGGCAGTAAATTTACACAAAACTAATTGACTCTTTTTTAATTTATTTACAATTGGCAAAAGTTCTTTCATTCGTTCAGCGTGAAACGTTATTTTAATGTCAGTATTCTGTAAGACAATGCACTATTCTGAGAGGACATGTGAAATTATGATGAGCAGAATATGTATATAAATACAGATTGCTAATGATTTTCTATATGTGTTATGTGGATTAGTATGACATACCCCTTCAGTATAAATACATTACATGTATTATATTATATAGTATTGCATTATGTTTGCTCTACAACATGTACCCGTTACAACCACGATTAGGAAAGAGAAATCAGTAGTAATCAATTAAATCTACTTGTCACCTAATCTACAAGGGAAGTTATCGAAATCTGAGTGACAACATTTTTGCCTTTTGTTATGTCCCTTGTCAAGGTAGCTTATTTGCTTTCATTCAGAAATGGCTAATTGACATATTTTTAATTGTACCGTTTCTCTCTCTCTCTCTCTCTCTCTCTCTCTCTCTCTCTCTCTTCTCTCTCTCTCTCTCTCTCTCTCTCTCTCTCTGTGCGTGTCTGTAGAGTGACATGAGTCCCTATGAGGTGATAATTTATAGCAAGGAGCATTAGTTTTCTGGCAACTTGTATTAGAGCATTTTTTCGTTAACATATTCCAGACAGCGTTTAGTTTATTGTTTTCGTTCATCCGCATGAACTCAGTAGAATGACATTGTGCAGTGAGATCAAGATGCACTGCTTTGTTGGAGTGTATTCTCTTATTCCCGGTATGTGTAGATTAATAATGATAATTCTGAGCTTTAAACAGCAAAGTGAACGTCGATGTGCCATGTTGATAATTTACGAAATACCAATGCTTTCAGCTTGAAACATCTTTCTTCGGTATGTATCATCATTATCAAGTATCATGCTTGCGGGTGTAGGTGATCATGTCTCTTCACAACTTTCGATCTCCACAGTTATTTATCATTTACATTGTTGACCTTCTGCCAAGCCATTCTCTTAAGCTGTCTGCTATCTTTTCTTTTTGCCGCCCTCTGTCTGTTCGTCCTTCGATTTTCCCAGTTGTTATAATATATTCCAGATGTTCTCTTCTCTTTACATGGCCAAAAATTATTATTTTTTTCTTCCTAATATTGAAAATTAGCTTTCTCTCTTTACTTTGGTTAATTTCAGAATGTGTTCATTACATTTCTTAGCTGCCTATGGTATTCTCAACATTCTTCTGTAAAGCCACATTTCTATATCCTCCAGTGATTTTCTTGTTTGTTGTTCTATTGCCAGTGATTCACATCCATATGACAAGTCTAGCTCTACAAAACATTTAAGAACTCTTTTTAATCACTTTAACAGACAGCTAACTTCATCAGGGAGTCTTCAATCCTACTCTGATTGAGTCTTGATCGCAGAGAGAGAGAGAGAGAGAGAGAGAGAGAGAGAGAGAGAACTCTTTTTCTTGCTTCTATTATCAAAAATGGATTGCACAGTATCTTCCTCATTTTTTGGAACGCTGCTTTTGTCTCAGCCATTCTGCATCTTACCTCTATTGTACATCTACCATCTCAAGTAACAATGTTCCCAGATATTTATTAAACATCATTATTATTTGTCGTCATCTGAAATTCTTAATAAACAAATCAGACTGACGTTTATATGAAATTGATGCCATGTTTTATACTTCGGTTCAGTCACATGTAATTTATTTTTCCAGATTGTAAATTCTATGAATTATAAATGTGAAATTTTATCGAAATTAATATTGAGTTGTTTGTATATGTTTTCATGATTACTTCTTGGCTCATTCCCAGGTAACAAAGATCCCCAGCACAGTCATCTTCAGTTCCCATCTGCTCCCCCACACACAAGCTCCTCCATATTTGCCTAATCACGCGTTCCAACTATAATACACAAACACCTTAAAACATATTTATATTGAACATATTTATGACATAATATGTAATCATCAACATCGAGTGCCGTCTCCGCATCGAAGGTTCCTTTGTACAATGGAGCGCCATTTCACTCTGTCTTTTGCTTTGATGATGCAGGTTGTTATAGGTTGACTTGATTATCTTTGGATGTTACTCGCCCATGTTAGTCTTGGTCTGCCCATGCCTCAGCCTCTTTTAGTTTTCCTTCCAAGATAACATTTAGCTGGCTGCTAAGTTGGCTTTGCCTTGTTTAAATAATGTTTAGTAGTTCTCTTTTTAGGTTTAGTTGTTTTAAGACTTTATGGTTTGTTTTCTTTTCTTTCCATCCAATGCTTCCTAATCTTCTATAAATCCACATTTCAGAGGCTTCAATTTATTGTTCTGTTTTTCTGTCCTATGTCCATGTTTCTGCACCATACAAGAATGTTGAGAAGATATACAATTTTGCTATACTTAGGTTTAACCCTCGTGTTATTTGTTTTAATATTAGTCGATTTTTCATGCATTAAAATTGCATTTTTTTTCCATTCCCATGCTTTTATTTCCTTTATAATATGTAAGTAATGCATTTAACAATTAAGGCAATGAATGTGCTTGCAACTGATCAATCAGCTACAAAATTTCGGATTGAGCGTTTGCTAAAACCAATCTCATATGTTGATCTACACTTAGTAGGTTCGTTCCGTGTTTGCTAAAACCAATCTCATATGTTGATTTACACTTAGTAGGTTCGTTCCGTGTTTGCTAAAACCAATCTGATATGTCGATCTACACTTAGTAGGTTCGTTCCGTGTTTGCTAAAACCAATCTGATATGTTGATCTACACTTAGTAGGTTCCTTCCGTGTTTGCTAAGACCAATCTGATATGTTGATCTACACTTAGTAGGTTCGCTCGGGTTTGCTAAAGCCAATCTCATATGTTGATCTACACGTGGAATGTTCGTTCTGTGTTGGCTAAAACCAATCTCATATGTTGATCTACACTTCGTCGGTTCGTTCCGTGTTTGATAAAGCCAATCTCAGATCTTGATCTACAATTAGTACATGTATATTCGTTCCGTGTTCGCTAGAGCCAATCTCATATGCTGATCTACACGTGGAAGGTTCGTTCGTGTTTGCTAAAGCCAAACTCATTTGTTGATCTACACTTATTAGGTTCTTTCCATTATTTTGATATGAATGAACAAGTGTAAGAAATATCCATTCTGACAAAGAAATGTAGAATTTTTAAAAAAAAAAGTAAAACTTTAAAAACAAATATGGCCCATTTCAATATGTCTGATGCACAGCACACATACAATAAGTCAGTAATCTTAATAAAATAAATTTTCGAAAATAGTCTGAAGATACAAGCAGTTATCATGTACCTCAAATGGAACAGGGAACCGCGATAGCTCAGTGGTTAGTAAACTGGACTACAAAGGACAAGAGGTTGGGTTCGATCCCAACCGACGGCTTCCGGGTTCACCCCACCGATAATGGGTACTGGATCTTTTCTGGGAAACTAAAGCGGCACGGGCGTAATACCGACCACATTACTCCAAAAATCATGTGCCGAAGGTATGTAAAATATATAGTTACTAACACCATAAACCCAATACGCCACTTGGCGTGACGTGAGCACTTTACTTTTTACTTTTCTTTTTACTTTCAAATAGAATGCTGACTACAGTTAGAAAAAAGGAGAATGAGTCAAAACGCCGTCTATTTTTGGGCCTCCAAAATTGTTCTTTTCCAAAAGATTCAAGGTGCACAGTAACCTCTTACTTCAGATTCACATCTAATTTACCTTCACGTTCCACTACGATAGAGTGTATTTTTATGGCAACGTTCACCAGATTTGATTTTCAGAGTACGTTTTGAAGTTTGGATACAAATGCACACACATTTTCTTCAAGTACATCTAAAGTCCACTAATGTCCTAATACTTTATTTTAAAGCTACCTGATTATGTCGTCAGTCAAAAACAGAACTGATACGATGCACTGTAGATAGAAGATTGTGGAAGGGCATGATCGCCTACGCCAAACGGTATGGCGCATGATGATGATGATTAGGTTGTTTCACTATTTTTTTTTTTACCCACTAAAGTTTTTTTTTTCTTCACGTCAAAACAATCGATCAACAGGAACCGTTAAATGCTATGTCTGAAAAGTGTTCTATGTCTGAAAAGTGTTCTATGTCTGAAAAGTGTTCTATGTCTGAAAAGTGTTCTATGTCTGAAAAGTGTTCTATGTCTGAAAAGTATTCTATGTCTGAAAATTGTTCTATGTCTGAAAAGTGTTTTATGTCTGAAAAGTATTCTATGTCTGAAAATTGTTCTATGTCTGAAAAGTGTTTTATGTCTGAAAAGTATTCTATGTCTGAAAATTGTTCTATGTCTGAAAAGTGTTTTATGTCTGAAAATTGTTCTATGTCTGAAAAGTGTTCAATGTCTGAAAATTGTTCATTGTTGAAGTTTCCTCATATTCCAAGTCCGGCCTGTTGCATGAGCTACCGAGTTAGGTGCTCTGTGCACACCGTGAGCTGTGCGTTTCATACGTTTTGATCGTGTTTAGATATTCCGATTATTTATGATGAATGATGGTATTGTATCACAGTGAACAGAAGGCTGTGTTCACTTTCTGTGCGGTTTCGCCTTATCTTATTTGGCGTGTGCTAAGACTGCTATGATGGGGACTACAACTACCTTTCTTTGTTTGGGAGATGAGATAGTAAGTCGGATGATTCCACTGACACGGGCGGTTTCAGCAATTATAGATTTTAATTGTTTGCAGTGATACCGGGGCTTTACATAACCATAACCACATATGCATTTTCATATCTATAGAATGGAGCAGTACTTTAAACACATTTTTTTCGATTTCTTTAAATTAAGATTGCGTCTTCTCTGTAACAATTTGAATCCCATTTTCGTGAGCAATAATGTTCATTTATTGGGTATATAATATCGGCTTTTATTTTACACTTTGCTGAAATTAAAGTATTTTTATAGTTTATATTTCGCAATGCACTCCCAGAAATAATTATATTTTATATTTTAACGGTACACGATTTATATCTCCTGTGGACAGGCTGCGCAGAGCAGAGAATAAAAGAAGAATAGACGTTTTGGCAGAGATCTTTCAAGAGAAAATACAGAAGCTCTAGATTTGATTGATGCAGTTCACAATCATACATCATTATCTTGTGGAACAAACTCTTACAATTGTGTCTGAATTTCCATGTTTGAGTGTAACACAGATGTGCTCCATTTGTACAAACTTTGTATACTTTTTTTTCGCTGTCATTAAGTTTCAAAAACAGTTTTTTTAATATCATATTTTCTAATATCTTCATGTTTTGTAATAAAGCTAGTATCAAGTCATGGCCACACCAAGATTAGTGATATATATCAACGGCATTTGAGAGCAGTGGAAGAGAAAGTTAGTAAAATAAATATATCTAAGGATTAATAGCAACTATAAGTACTTGATAAAGAGAGGAGATTAGAATAGAATAGAAATATGCGAAGTTTGAAATGTAAGGCTTTGACGATTTAACTACTGCCTATACTTTCAGCCACCTCGTCCGGTAGGGAGCGTCATGTGCTACAGGTGACACCCGATCGTCATCATGCTACTGTATGCAAGATCAAAAATAAAGAGACACTAGCAATAGGAACTTGGAACATTAGATCAGCATTCCAGGTTGGAAAACTAGAAAACATCAGTCAAGAAATGAAGAGAATGAAATTGAACATCTTGGGACTATGTGAAATGATAAGGATTGGAGCAGGATTATTACAATGCGACAGTGGAAATGTAATTTACTCTGGGGGAACCACACACAAAAGAGGAGTAGGTATCATGTTAGACAGAGAAAGAAGCAAAATAGTGAAAGGATTTTGGCCAGTATCAGACAGAATTCTGCTAGTAAAATTGAGAGGTAGAACAATGGATATCAACATAATTCAAGTTTATGCACCAACAAGTACTAGCGAAGAAGAAGACATTGACACTTTTTATGAAGAGCAACAGGCGACCATGGAACAGTGTAAATCCCAAGAAATAACTATTATATCAGGGGATTTCAATGCAAAGGTAGGAACAGCTATGTTGCAAAATGTTACTGGGGGGCATGGCCTTGGAGAGACGAATGATAGAGGGCAAATATTGATAGATTGGGCAAAGACACATGAAATGATTATAGGTAACACCTTGTTCAAACAAAACCCTAGCCGACTATGGACATGGCAAAGCCCAGACAAAAAAGTACACAATCAAACTGATTTTATACAGGTACAGAGAAGATTCAGGAATGGGCTAACATCTGTTAAAACAAGGCCAGGAGCAGATTGCAAAAGTGACCATGTACCAGTAGTTCGAAAGATAAGAATAAGACTGCGGAAGGCACAGAAATCACCAAGAAATATAAAATTAGAACTAGATATGCTAAGAGTAGATAAACAGATGAGTGATAAGTACAGCATGATAGTGCAAAATAGATGAAATGCTATTGAGAAAATACAGGACATCCAGGAACAGTGGGGAATGCTCAAACAATCGATTTAACAAATATCAAAAGAAGTAATACCAGTGACTAAAAGAATCAACAAAAAGAAATGGATGACAGAAGAAATATTACAACTATTGGACGAAAGAAGAAAACATAAGAAAGAAGAACGGACATACAAAATATTGCACAAAGAGATCCAAAACAAATGTAGAGAAGCAAAGGAAGGATGGTTAAAACAGAAATGTGAAGAAATGGAAAAACAACAAAAGAAAAACTCAAAATTTATGCACAATCAGTTAAATGAATTGACAGGAAGAAAAGAAGTCAACGTTTCAGGATGTGTGAAATCAAAGGAAGGAAATATAATAATGGGACAGGAGAAGACAATGGAAAGATGGACAGAATATATCAGTCAACTCTATGATGATGAAAGACCAGAATTAAACAATTCAAATGAAGACACAGGACCACCAATAATGTAGAGTGAAGTGGAGGACGCAATTCAACACATGAAAAGAGCCAAAGCTCCAGGTCCTGACAATATAACAATCGAAGTGATAAATGCATTATGAGAGCTGGGGTACAAGTCATAACAAACCTACTCAATGACATATATAACACTGGACACTTACCTGAAGATCTACTAAAATCTATCTTTGTAGCCATACCGAATAAAGTCAGGCGCCACTGATTGTGAAGACCATCGCAATATTAGTCTCATGAGCCATATGATTAAATTATTACTAAGAATCATCATGAGACGTGTAAGGAACAAAATAAAACCAGAAATAAGTGAGGAACAATGTGGATTTGTGGAAGGAAAGAGCACCAATAATGCAATATACATTTTAAGAACATTGATAGAAATCTATAGAGGTAAAGAAAGATCTATATATGTGCTTTATAGACTACACGAAAGCATTTGACAAAGTAAAGCACGTGGAAATAATCAATATGCTGGAGAAATTAAACATTGATGGCAAGGATCTGCGAATCATAAAAAAAAAAAACACGTACTGGCAACAAACAGCAGCTATACGAATTAACAACCAAACAGGACAATTTCAATTTATAAAACAAGGAGTCAGACAACGCTGTGTTCTGTCGCCGGATTTGTTTTCACTTTACAGCGAACATATTATGAGATCAATAGTAGACAAAAAAGGAATTGAAGTCAACGGTCACAACATAAATAATTTACGATATGCGGATGACACAGTCTTAATAGCAGAGACAGAGAATGAATTACAAGAAATGATATATATAATAGTAAAAGAAAGCAACAAGAAAGGTCTCAGTATGAATAGTAAGAAAACAGAAGTAATGGTTATATCGAAGAAACAATCATCACAATCATGCAGCATAAAAATAAACAAGACAAATCTGAAACAAGTGCAACGTTTGAAATACTTGGGCACAGTGATAACATCGAATGGAAGATGTAATACAGAAATAAAAAAGCAGAATAGCTCAGGCCAAAATAGCATTTCAGAAAATGAAAAATATATTATGCAACAAATCTATGTCAATAGAAATGAGAAAGAGAGTTCATCGATGCTATATAGAACCAATTCGGATCTATGGAAGCGAATCATGGACAATAGACAAACAAATGAAAAGACGATTAGTGGCTACAGAGATGGGATTTCTCAGAAGAATGTTGAAAGTTCCCTGGACAGCTAAAAGGACCAATGAGAAATGTCTCAAAGAGGCCAACACAAAAAGGGAGCTCTTAAAAAAAACATCAGAAAGAAGCAATCAGCATTTTTGGGCACATCATGAGAAGAGAAAAGTTGGAATACTTGGTTACAACTGGCAAAATACAAGAAAAGAGAGATATTGCGGACGACAAAGAGAGAAAATACTGGATAGCTTGGTGTCATGGCATGGAAAACAGTCAACAACAGAACTCATACGATGCACTGTAGATAGAAGATTGTGGAAGGATATGATCGCCTACGCCAACCGGTACGGCACATGATGATGATGATGATGATAATTCTAAAATCGAAATTCAAAATAAAGTCTTCATCAGTATGGCATGTTGATTATTACTTTTATCGTGCCCATTCTGTAGTCGTTTTATTTAGTTAATTGTTTATTCGCCCCCCACCCAAAAAAAAAAATATATGTATGTATATGTGTGTGTTAGTGTGTGTGTGTGTGGTTATGTTTAGACAAATCACAAATACAGGAGTGCGCATCAAAATTAAATGATCCACACGACCGATTAAACACTTACTGTCAACGGTGAAAGGACGAAAATTAAAATGATACTGTTATATTACAAGATCTACCATTATATTACAAGATCTACCATTATATTACAAGATCTACCATTATATTACAAGATCTACCATTATATTACAAGATCTACCATTATATTACAAGATCTACCTGTATATTACAAGATCTACCATTATATAACAAGATCTACCAGTATATTACAAGATCTACCATTATATTACAAGATCTACCATTATATAACAAGATCTGCCATTATATTACAAGATCTACCATTATATTACAAGATCTACCATTATATAACAAGATCTGCCATTATATTACAAGATCTACCATTATATTACAAGATCTACCATTATATTACAAGATCTACCATTATATAACAAGATCTGCCATTATATTACAAGATCTACCATTATATAACAAGATCTACCATTATATTACAAGATCTGCCATTATATTACAAGATCTACCATTATATTACAAGATCTGCCATTATATTACAAGATCTACCATTATATTACAAGATCTACCATTATATTACAAGATCTACCATTATATTACAAGATCTACCATTATATTACAAGATCTACCATTATATTACAAGATCTACCATTATATTACAAGATCTACCATTATATTACAAGATCTACCATTATATTACAAGATCTGCCATTATATAACAAGATCTACCATTATATAACAAGATCTACCATTATATAACAAGATCTACCATTATATTACAAGATCTACCATTATATTACAAGATCTACCATTATATAACAAGATCTACCATTATATAACAAGATCTGCCATTATATAACAAGATCTACCATTATATTACAAGATCTACCATTATATAACAAGATCTACCATTATATTACAAGATCTACCATTATATTACAAGATCTACCATTATATAACAAGATCTACCATTATATAACAAGATCTGCCATTATATAACAAGATCTACCATTATATTACAAGATCTACCATTATATTACAAGATCTACCATTATATTACAAGATCTACCATTATATTACAAGATCTACCATTATATTACAAGATCTACCATTATATTACAAGATCTACCATTATATTACAAGATCTACCATTATATTACAAGATCTACCATTATATTACAAGATCTACCATTATATTACAAGATCTACCATTATATTACAAGATCTACCATTATATTACAAGATCTACCATTATATTACAAGATCTACCATTATATAACAAGATCTACCATTATATTACAAGATCTACCATTATATATGTTACAATAGCAGACAAACGAAGATAAGTGGACTGAGGAAAAGTCCACTTATCATCAGTGGACGTTAGTTGTGAGCGAACATTTGAGATTCTACAGGATTAACCTTCGTCACATCTAAGAAATCAGCGATTTAGTGTGAATGTTGGAATTGCGAAGACGTCTGGAGTGACCAAACAATCGCCATATTCACGGGACGAATGAATTAACTAATGCAGTCTTACTAGTCGTACTAGAACTACAGTTCTACTAGGGTTTGTTTAATATTTTCTTCTCTTAGCGCATGGGTCAATCAGTTAGGAGCTGTTGAAATGCTGCTAACGCGACAAAACTAGTCGCTCTTCTCAAACAGTATGTGGCAATTGCTGGTTCTTTTTCTATATTTATATCACTTGTACACGACAGGAAATTAAAAGGGATCAAGATAATAAAGAGAACATACACGAGATAAAGCTTGAGATTATGTACAAGTTGTGTGCCATTTCAGTGATAGTTGTGCACACTCTTTACGTTTTGAGCTAACGACAACTGCACATTTATGAGCCAGTACTGATCACAGTGGGAGCCGCGATAGCTCAGTTGTTAGTGAACTGGACTACAAAGGTCAAGAGGTAGGGTTCGATCCCAACCGGCGGCTTCCGGGTTCACCCCAGTCTTTAATGGGTACCGGATTTTTTTCTGGGAAAGTAGAGGCACGGGCGTAATACCGACCACATTACCCCAAAAATCATGTGCCGAAGGTTTGTAAAATTGATGGATCACTAACACCATATTCCCTATACGCCACCTGGCGTGCTGGGGGCACTTTTTTTTTACTGATCACAGTAACACATTTTCATGAAATTTAATGAACCAGTTTAAAAGGATGGATTACCTAGAAGATTAATGTTCTGCATGCAAATACAACTCTTGTTGGTTAATTGGGCATATCTATGTATAATGTTAACTGTCTAATTTTGTAAAACACAATTTCAGAATGGATTGCGCAAGGAAGGATCAAGTCATAAATGGAAATTATAGTGAAACAACAAACATATTGTTGCCGCGAATTGAGCAATCAAAATGGAAAACTAATATTCTAAAACAATGTCTGCACGACCCAGTTCATAAACGGAAAGTTCTTCATTCTGTGTGGATAACGCTTGTCTTTATTGTAATGGTAAGTTTACCAAGAATTATGACTTCAATTGAAATAATCCATAGGATATTCACTAAAGTTCAAATACTACTTTCTTACTGATACCTGATTATGTCGTTTCATTATTTTTTCTACCCATTAAAGGTTTTTTTTCCCCTCGTCAAAATAAACGATAAACAGCAAAAAGGATACATTTTCATGTTTATGAGATGGAGTAGTTCATTAATCAAAAGAATAGGAATGGCAAAAAGTAATTTTAATGTCATGAAGAACATACTAACATCAAAACAAATAACACCAGGGCTAAAACTAAGAATATCAAAATGTTACAGCTTCTCAATATTCCTATATGGTGCAGAAACATGGACATTAGACAAGAAAACGGAGAACAGAGAATTGAAGCCTTTGAAATGTGGATATAGTTGAATTGGATGGAAGGACAAGAAAACAAACGATGAAGTCTTGAACAACTAAAAATGAAAAGCGAACTACAAAACACAATTCAAACGCGATTTTTTTTTTGCAATGTTAAAAGACACAACAACCTGCTAAAAGTAATCCTGGAGGGGAAAATACAAGGTAAAAGAGGCAGAGGCAGACAAAGACTAACATGGACAAAGAACATCAAAAGACTGACAAACCAGCCTATGACAACGTGCACCATCAAAGCAAGAGACAGAGCAGAATCGCGCTCCATGGTAGCCAACCTTCGTTGCGGAGATGGCACTCCATAATGATGATGAGTTCTTTAATCATATTTTTCATCGATTAATTTAAATTTGGATTGCGTTTTCTCCATAGCAAATGTTGAGCTTTAAAATTTATTTCTTTACCTTTGGCCATGAAATGAAAATGTAATAATTAACTTTGTGATGTATGTTAGGGCAACAACAAAGTATGTGAGTATCATTATATCATCCTCATCATCATCAGTATTGATCCTGCAAGGGTAGGTGATCATGTATTTCCACAAACGTCTACTATTACGGTTTTGTTGTCAATTCTTGTATCGCCTTTGTAATAAAATATTATATTAAACTATGCACCTCAATCTTGACTTATGAAGAAGAATAACGGACAATCTTGCAACAGACAAAAAGTTCAAATAAGAAATGTGATTCAACATACGAATGTTGAGAATAAACGGCAAGAAATGAATTTAACGATTTGAAAGAGGACGAAACAAAAACATGAGTTTCTTTGCCTAATCGTTATTTGTCGCCATATACTGAGAGAAGAACTGGGAGCCGCGATAGCTCAGTGGTTAGTGAACTGGACTACAAAGGACAAAGGGTAGGGTTCGATCCCAACCGACGGCTTCCGGGTTCACCCAGCCTTTAATGGGTACCGGATTTTTTTCTGGGAAAGTGAAGCAGCATGGGCGTAATATCGACCACATTACCCCAAAAATCATGTGCCGAAGGTCTGTAAAATTTATGGTCACTAACACCATATTCCCTATACGCCACTTGGCGTGACGGGGGTACTTTACTTTACTTTTTAATGAGAGAAGAACAGCTGGAATATGTGACAACAGAAAAAAAAAACTTAAAGGGTAGAAGGGATAGACATAAACATTAGCGGGAGAGGTGATAGATATAAGCATTAGCGTTAAAATTATGATGATTCAGCTTCGCAAACAAGATTAACATTAAATAAGGTAACTTAAAAAAGACTCTAACATTTTATCAACTGAACAGAATAAAGATTGCGTTATTTGTTTTCATGCCTGTACAGGGAATGACATTATCTCAGAGAGGGCCAACACTTCTAGATTTACAGATCATCACCAACGTTGATCTACAGACATCTTCTTTCTTTATCACTGGTTTTTATCTCGGAAATGTAGCTGGATGTGCCATCGGTGCTGTAATTTACGATAGGGTAAGTGCTTGATGTATGCATTCTTCACAGACGGGATGTATTCTTCAGAGAATGTCACATAATTGTTACAAAGGTATATGTGAAACATCTATAGATAAAATAAATTAAATAATGTTTCGGAAGAAATTTCCCTTCATCAACATAATTTAAAATAATTTTTAAAAAAGATCTAACATTTACGATAATGCTCATCGACACCTGACAACATATAATGTTCGCATTTGTATCGTTAGTAAGGGAAAAATTATATTACCGCTCACTATTATTTACAGCAAATACAACAGTCATATTGTAAGTCATAACATATGGATGTGAATCATGGACAATATGAAAACGGACAAGCTGGAGGCTGTAGAAATGTGGTTTTACAGAAGAATGTTGAGAATACAACTACAGCTAAGACAGCTAAGAAGAGTAATGAAAACGTTCTGAAAGAGGCCAAATAAAAAAAGAGAGCTAATTTCCAATATTAGGAAGAAGCAATAATATATTTTTGGGTCATGTAATGAGAAGGAACAGCTGGAATACACTGTAACAACTGGAAAAATCGAGGGATAAAGAGATAGTGGGAAGCAAAGAGGAAAGATACCAAACAGCTTTAGAGGATGGATTGGTGGAAGGTCAACAATAGAAATGATAAACAACTGTGGAGATCGAAAGTTGTGGTGAGTCATGATCACCTACGCCAGCAGACACGGTATTTGTTGATGATGATGATGATGATGATGATGACGATGAAACACCTAAATATAGTATTTTAAGCAATACATAATATGAATATGCAGAATAACGTCACAATTTTACAGAAGAATGTGTATATACGCCTTCCATGGAATGTATAAAAAATTATAGAATAGTAAAACTTGAAGTTAAGTAACCTATAGAAATAATAGAAAAATTAAAGAAAAATAGTGGCAGGTACTGTCAAATAGTGATAATATAATAACTAGAAATGATATAAGCACTAGAAGATTTTGATATTGAAGTCTTCATAGATCTATGTAGTTATATATACATTACAGAATACACTAGCATATCACATGATCTGAAATTCTCAATATTTATTGCCTTGAATAAAAGACTGTCGACGTGCAATGCAGTGATTTAAAAGAAAAATTTGATTAGCCACGTGATGGAAATCTTAAATTATGCAAAGGAAAGTCCAAAATAAAAACATGTAGATTCCAAGAAAATATTTCGATTTCAGGAACGGTATTGGACAAGAGGCACTTAAATGTGGCACTTCATAAATGCAAACCACATGAAAATACCACAGTTCTAGGGGATTTTAACGCAAAAGTAGGAAAGGAAAGAGTTGAGGAAGTAGTTGGTCATTATGGCTTAGGCGAGAGGAATGAAAGAGGTGAGAAACTTATTGACTGGGCAAGAACACACAACATAGGAAACACCTGGTTTAAGCAACATCCAAGACGTCTGTGGACATGGAAAAGCCCAGGTGACAACGCACGTAATCAAATTGATTATATAATGAGAAGCAATAGATTTAGAAACAGTCTGGTGTGTGTGAAAACTAGACCAGGAGCAGATTGCAATAGTAATCATGTACCAGTTGTGGGAAAAATTAGAGTAAAATTAAAAACAACAAAACGAGCCTCAATTAACATCAAGTTAAATTTAGATTTACTAAAATCAGACAAGAAGCTGCAAGACAAATATAAAATCACAATTTAGAACCGGTACAATACAATAGAGAAGATACAAAGCATTGATGAACAGTGGGAAAGACTAAAAGAATCAATGCAACAAACATCAAAAGAGTTCATACCACCAGTGAGGACAAATTCAAGAAAGAAATGAACGACAGACGACATGTTGCAACTAATGGATACAAGAAGAAGAAATAAGAATAACAAATATGAGTATAAGAGATTAAATAAAGAAACTTTAGTAAAATGCAATGAAGCAAAAGAAGCATGGCTAAAAGAGAGATGCGAAGAGATTGAAATGCAACAAAAAGGAGATGCTAATGCTATATACAAACAAATTGAGGAATTAACAGGAAGAAAAACGCAATAAAAAAATGGATGTCTAAGATCAAAGGAAGGAGAACTTGATTGATCAAGAAAACATTAGGGAACGATGGACAGAATATATTAAAGATCTTTAAACTGATGAACGAGCGGAAGTAAATATTAAAGATAAATGAGAAGGACCAGAAATACTCAGAGAAGTCGAAGACGCGTTGCGCAATATGAAAGCAGGCAAAGCTCCTGCACCAGATAATATAACTAAAGAAGAGATTGAACCATGGGTGATTTTGTAATAGAAATATAATAACAAAAATATTGAATGATATCTACAATAGCGGATATATACCAGACGACATGCTCAAATCAATATTCATAGCCCTACCAAAGAAATCGGGTGCATTTGAATGCGATGATCATAGCACAATAAGCCTTATGAGTCATATGACTAAGATATTACTAAGAATCAACATGCGAAGAGTGCGAAACAAAATCAGTCCAGAAATTAGCGATGAACAGTGTGGTTTTGTTAGAGATAAAGGAACAAGCAATGCCATTTATATCATAAGATCTTTAGTAGAAAGAGCCATAGAGGTGAAAACAGATCTATACCTATGTTTCATAGATTACACGAAGGCATTTGATACAGTAAAGCACCAAGAAATAATCAAAATTTGAGAAAGCATAAACGTAGACAGCAAAGATCTAAGAATAATAAAGAACATGTACTGGCAACAAACAGCGACCATAAGAACTGAAAACCAATTAGGAATGTTTCAACAAATAAAACAGGGTGCTAGACAACGTTGTGTGCTGTCACTACATTTGTTTAATATTTATAGTGAGATTATTTTAAGATCCATAAGGGCCATGCCTGGAATAACAAATGGAGGTCATAATATAAATAATCTAAGGCATGCTGATGATACAGGGAGCCGCGATAGCTCAGTGGTTAGTGAACTGGACTACCACGGACAAGGGGTAGGGTTCGATCCCAACCGACGGCTTCCGGGTTCACCCAGCCTTAAATGGGTACCGGATTTTTTTCTGGGAAAGTAAAGCAGCACGGGCGTAATACTGACCACATTACCCCAAAAATCATGTGCTGAAGGTCTGTAAAATATAGGGTCACTAACACCATATTTCCCTATACGCCACTTGGCGTGACGGGGGTACTTTACTATGCTGATGATAGTCTTAATCGCTAAGAGTGAAAATGAGTTACAAGAAATGTTGGACATTATAGTGACAGAATGCAAAACTAAAGGACTCAGCCTTAATAGCAAAAAGAACAGAAGTAATGGTAACAACAAAGAAAAAGACATCACCTCAGTGCAAAATAAAGACCAGTGGAACAATATTAAAACAGGTAAATGAATTTAAATATTTGGGAACTTTGTTAACCTCTGACGGTAGATGTACAAAAGAGGTGAGATGCAGAATGGCTCAGGCAAAAGCAGCTTTCCAAAAAAATGAGGAATATACTATGCAATCCATTTTTGACAATAGAAACAAGAAAAAGAGTTCTTAAACTTTATGTAGAGCCAGTCTTAACATATGCATGCGAATCATGGACAATAGGACAACAGACAAGAAAATCACTGGAATCTGTAGAAATGTGGTTTTACAGAAGCATGTTGAGAGTACCATGGACAGCTAAGAAGAGTAATGAAGATGTTCTGAGAGTGGTCAAAGCAAAAAAAAGAGCTAAATTCCAATATTAGGAAGAGACAATCATCATTTTTTTGCCATGTAATGATAAGAGAACAACTGGAATATATTGTAACAACTGGAAAAATTGAGGGACGAAGAGAATAGCTTGGCAAAAGGTCAACAACAAAATGATAAATAGCTGGCGAGATCGAATATTGTGGAGAGACATGATCACCTACGCCAGTAGGCCCGGTACTTGATGATGATATATATATATATATATATATATATATACATATATATATATATATATATATATATATATAGAGAGAGAGAGAGAGAGAGAGAGAGAGGCGAGTAGTACGTTTTAGGCAAAGCATATTATAGTATCTCCATATTTTTGGCCCAGGCATAGCAAGCAAGCTGAAATGTCAGTTCCATCCTCGTTAGGACACAGCAGAAGGAAGACAAAATCTCTCATACTCGGCACATGGAACGTTAGAATCATGTGTCCTACTAACTATGCAGGGCAGGAGAAAAGGTTAAACATCTTTCATGTACGTTGCCTTTGCCAGAGATTATGAACATCAAACGGCAGGACAAAGTGACTAACTCTAATGTCTTACAACGAGCCAAACTCCTATCCATCATGGTAACACTTAGGATTCGTAGACTAAGGTGGCTAGGCCATGTAAGAAGAATGGCAAACATTAGTATTCTCAAACAAATATTGTATGGCGAACTTAAGGACGGAAAGAGACCAAAGGGCAGACCAGCGCTGAGACATAAGGATGTTTGCAGGGCTTCCTTGAGGGAATTTTCTATAAGTGAAAGGAAATAGGAAAATGTGGATGCGGATCGTAGCACACGGAGAGCAAAAATAAATAAAGGCACAGCAACTTTCGAGACAGTGCTGATATCAAATTCAGAAGAAAAAAGGCGTAAGAGAAAAGAGACAAGTCCAGCTACCGCGGGTACACTTTGCTCGTTCTGTGGATGGATCTATCTGTCCAGGATTGGCAAATTCAGCCACGAGAGAAGATGCTCAGTAAAGCAACACCCAGTATGAGACACTAATACTTTACCAAACTACTGACTTAACCTGATTGCTTGCTACCAACCGTCTATCAAGACGCCAAAGGCCATATATATATATATGTACATATATTCTTTGGTTACAACTGGTAAAATTTAGAGAAAGAGAGGTCGTGGACGACAAAGAGATTAAATACTGGATAGCTTGGTGTTATGGCATGGAAAACAGTCAACAACAGAACTGATACGATGTATGGTAGATAAAAGATTGTGTAAAGACATGATCGCCTAAGCAAACCGGTATCGTACATGATGATGATGATGATGATGATGATGATAATGATGATGATGATGATAACAATAATGCAATTTTAACAATACAAATGACATGACATATTTTGGACAAATAAAGAGATGCAATATTTAATACATTACAAAACAAACAATGTATGGTTTGACGAATATATTACAGTGCAATGATAATATCAAGGAATGTAAAGTAGCACATATGATAGTGTGATAGGTACTAAAACAAGTAACAAAGTGAAATGGCTCTCCATTACTACCAAGCTTTAATGCAGAGACGGCACAAGGAAATGCTGATTTATTTTGGAGGCTTAATTAGTCTGAAACTCTCCAGAAAACCTGAAGCTGAAATCGCTCCTGTTAGAGCTGTACAGCTCAGGTTGTAGGACTTGGTATAACAGAATTATACTGAGATCGATGTGACATTGGAGTAGATGACTAAGAGAGTTAAGATCACATGTGCAGTTAAGTCATCGCTTATTTAAAATGACGGGGCGTTTATTGATTTTAGTGAGAAAATATATTTTATCCTTTAAGTTATTAATCCGACAATGGCAAACGTAACTAATGACTGTTTATTCCCCCACCATCTACTTGCATTTCTTACTCATTGAACTTTTATTTTTTGTCAGTAGGCACAAATGAGTGTCCTTAAACTGAGTTTTGGGTGACTTATATACATTTAAATATTTGACTTATGTTTACGGAAATTACATTTATTTTCGATATTTTCTAAAGATTCTCTTTATGTGATGGAATTTTCTTTTCGTTTCATTACTTGTTCTACTATTATAGCTTTTTATGGTAGCTCATTGCAAAATATCTTATGCAACAAATATATGTCGATAGAAATGAGAAAGAGAGTTTATCGGTGCTATATAGAACCAATTCTGACCTAAGAAAGCGAATCATGGACAGTAGACAAACTGATGAAAAGACAATTAGAGGCCACAGAGATGGGATTTCACAGAAGAATATTGAAAGTTCCCTGGACAGCCGAAAAGACCAATGAAGAAATTCTCAAAGAGACCAACACAAAAAGGGAACTCCTAAAAACAGCAGAAAGAAACAATCAACATTTTGTGGCCAGATCATGAGAAGAGGAAAGTTGGGATACCTGGTTACAACTGGCAAAATAAAAAGAAAGAGAGATAGCGAACGGCAAAGAGAGAAAATACTGAATAGCTTGGTGCCATGGCATGGAAAACAGTCAACAACAGAACTGATACGATACACTGTAGATAGAAGATTGTGGAGGGACATGATTACCTACGCCAACCAGTAACGTACATGATGATGATGATGATGACAACAATAATGCAATTTTAACAATACATACGACCTGAAATTTGTTGGACAAATAAAGAGTTGCAATAACTAATATATTACAATGCAAACATTATATGGGTTGACGAATATATTACAGTGCAATTGTAATATCAAGGAATGCAAAGTAGCACATATGATAGTGTGATATGTACTAAAACAAGTAACAAAGTGAAATGGCTCTCCATTACTACCAAGCTTTAATGCAGAGACGGCACAAGAAAATGCTGATTTATTTTGGAGGCTTAATTAGTCTGAAACTCTCCAGAAAACCTGAAGCTGAAATCGCTCCTGTTAGAACTGTACAGCTCAGGTTGTAGGACTTGGTATAACAGAATTATACTGAGATCGATGTGACATTGGAGTAGATGACTAAGAGAGTTAAGATCACATGTGCAGTTAAGTCATCGCTTATTTAAAATGACGGGGCGTTTATTGATTTTAGTGAGAAAATATATTTTATCCTTTAAGTTATTAATCCGACAATGGCAAACGTAACTAATGACTGTTTATTCCCCCACCATCTACTTGCATTTCTTACTCATTGAACTTTTATTTTTTGTCAGTAGGCACAAATGAGTGTCCTTAAACTGAGTTTTGGGTGACTTATATACATTTAAATATTTGACTTATGTTTACGGAAATTACATTTATTTTCGATATTTTCTAAAGATTCTCTTTATGTGATGGAATTTTCTTTTCGTTTCATTACTTGTTCTACTATTATAGCTTTTTATGGTAGCTCATTGCAAAATATCTTATGCAACAAATATATGTCGATAGAAATGAGAAAGAGAGTTTATCGGTGCTATATAGAACCAATTCTGACCTAAGAAAGCGAATCATGGACAGTAGACAAACTGATGAAAAGACAATTAGAGGCCACAGAGATGGGATTTCACAGAAGAATATTGAAAGTTCCCTGGACAGCCGAAAAGACCAATGAAGAAATTCTCAAAGAGACCAACACAAAAAGGGAACTCCTAAAAACAGCAGAAAGAAACAATCAACATTTTGTGGCCAGATCATGAGAAGAGGAAAGTTGGGATACCTGGTTACAACTGGCAAAATAAAAAGAAAGAGAGATAGCGAACGGCAAAGAGAGAAAATACTGAATAGCTTGGTGCCATGGCATGGAAAACAGTCAACAACAGAACTGATACGATACACTGTAGATAGAAGATTGTGGAGGGACATGATTACCTACGCCAACCAGTAACGTACATGATGATGATGATGATGACAACAATAATGCAATTTTAACAATACATACGACCTGAAATTTGTTGGACAAATAAAGAGTTGCAATAACTAATATATTACAATGCAAACATTATATGGGTTGACGAATATATTACAGTGCAATTGTAATATCAAGGAATGCAAAGTAGCACATATGATAGTGTGATATGTACTAAAACAAGTAACAAAGTGAAATGGCTCTCCATTACTACCAAGCTTTAATGCAGAGACGGCACAAGAAAATGCTGATTTATTTTGGAGGCTTAATTAGTCTGAAACTCTCCAGAAAACCTGAAGCTGAAATCGCTCCTGTTAGAACTGTACAGCTCAGGTTGTAGGACTTGGTATAACAGAATTATACTGAGATCGATGTGACATTGGAGTAGATGACTAAGAGAGTTAAGATCACATGTGCAGTTAAGTCATCGCTTATTTAAAATGACGGGGCGTTTATTGATTTTAGTGAGAAAATATATTTTATCCTTTAAGTTATTAATCCGACAATGGCAAACGTAACTAATGACTGTTTATTCCCCCACCATCTACTTGCATTTCTTACTCATTGAACTTTTATTTTTTGTCAGTAGGCACAAATGAGTGTCCTTAAACTGAGTTTTGGGTGACTTATATACATTTAAATATTTGACTTATGTTTACGGAAATTACATTTATTTTCGATATTTTCTAAAGATTCTCTTTATGTGATGGAATTTTCTTTT
>JAVIAB010000092.1:111688634-111921134 GCA_032433765.1 Megaustenia siamemsis | reverse complement strand
ATAATATAAGTAAAGTGCTGCAATTAACATTATCAGCTACATTCGTTTTTCCACTACAACTTAAGATAATATTATAAATAGTGTGATTGGTTGTCAAGAGATAAAACATCGGCCTCTCAGCAAGAAGATACGGGTTTGAAACACTATCGGTGGAATTTTTCTCTTCAAATTGTTGGTTGTCTTGTGACTTTACTTTTCCCGTGTCTCTGTGTTGAGACATTCGATGTCTAGCCCTTTCAAATAAAGGCAAAAAACAAGAGGTGTCATGTGCACCATGCGTACGTCAAAAAGCTCCTCGATGTTAAAAATAGTTAAACATATTTTTAAATGGCTGTCGATCGGGCAAAATTGTTTTTGAAAATGTAACCATGCTAAAAGTCGTCAATATTGCAGCTTGCTGGAAGCTCGCGACACAACGTATCTATGTCACCTTAACGGGCGAACTTTGAAGAAAAGAACCAGTGTAGTTTACATATTAAAAACAAAAAGATATTAGATAACTTGAGAAACAAAATGGCATTAATTGTGTCTGTTATGGACATATCTTGTGATCTTGTTCCATCTGTAAACTGCCCTGTGTTGCTTTACTATGTACGCTTATTTCATGCGGGTAAAAGTAAAAAGTCTTATTGCATAGTAAAGTACCCCCGTCACTCCAATTGGCGTATAGGGAAATATGGTGGTGTTAGTGACCCTATATTTTACAGACCTTCAGCACATGATTTTTGGGGTAATGTGGTCAGTATTACGCCCATGCTGCTTTACTTTCCCAGAAAAAAATCCGGTACCCATTTAAGGCTGGGTGAACCCGGAAGCCGTCGGTTGGGATCGAACCCTACCCCTTGTCCGTGGTAGTCCAGTTCACTAACCACTGAGCTATCGCGGCTCCCTTATTGCATAGTGGAGAGAAATACACTTCAAGTTACTAGAGAATGCGCGAATTTATTTTTCTACATATTCCTCTTCCTCTTCGACGTTCAGTTTTCTATGCCCATGACTAAGAATTTAGAATGCAGGGGAGATCGTTATATGTTTTATCTAATTAATCTTCATATGGTTTATCTTTAAGCCGCAGTGTAGTCCACAATTCTCTGTACTGAGGTTGTAGTCCGGCTTGAAGTGCACACTATCGAGATGAGTGCAGTTCAAATTACCTCAGTACGTTTACAATGTTAAAAGGAGTATTAAAATGGGACTACAGAAACAAGAGAGTATTGATGTTGCTGTCTAGTTTGTTCAACAACGATCACTTGGGAAATGGAAGACGGCTTAAGTAATAGTATTTGTCCGTATACACTGTAATTTGCTGGACAAACGTAATAATTAATGGTATCTTTGTATATTATTTGTCCGAATACACTGTAATTTGCTGGACAAACGTAATAATTAATGGTATCTTTGTATATTATTTGTCCGTATACACTGTAGTTTGCTGGACAAACGTAATAATTAATGGTATCTTTGTATATTATGTGTCCGTATACACTGTAATTTGCTGGACAAACGTAATAATTAATGGTATCTTTGTATATTATTTGTCCGTATACACTGTAATTTGCTGGACAAACGTAATAATTAATGGTATCTTTGAAGTATGCTTTCTTGCATGTGAAATTTGCTGGCATCGTTAAGAAATTTAATACAACATGAATATCAACATCAACAAAACAGAAGTCATGAATGTCGCCAAAAATAAACAGAACATCAACATAACTATAGAAGGCAGGAAACTAAAATAAGTAGAGAAATTCAAATACCTAGAAAGTTTAGTGACAAACGACAATTCACAAACAGCAGAGATAGACTCAAGATGTATCAAAGCTTGTCAAATCATTGGACACCTCTCATCACTAGTGTCCAACAAGGAAATAACACTAGAAGCAAAAGGGACACTCTACAATACAATCTACATCCCAACCATGTGCTACCAATGCCAGTCCTGGATCCTCGATGCAAGAAAAATAAGAAAAATAACATCTACTGAGATTAAATATGTCAGCTGAATAACAGGAAGCAGTCTGAGAGATAAAATCAGAAATGAAGAACTGAGAAAAAAGCTAGAAATAGCCTCCGCCATATAATATATAAAGAAACAGCAGATAAGATGGTTTGGCCACGTGATAAGGCCTTAATAAACGTTGCGATAATACTAGACCCAAAGGTCGATCACGAAAACGATGGATCGATGGAATGTTAGAAGCACTAGGAAACATAACAGCAGCAGAGGCAAACAGCGGAGCAAAAGACTTAAAAATTATATCTCCCCTCGACGCTGTAATGCAAATGAAGAAGGAAAAAAGAAGATTAAAAAAGAGATTTGTATCATGATACAAGAAGATGTCCTTGAACTGGAGCACTGATGTGGCCAACATTACCGTAATGATGGCTGGACTAGAGGTGTCTCATTGTGATACTAATATTTAAATAATGTTTGTGTTATGTAGCAAACATGCTTAATCTTGATTATGCTCATTCTGGTGGTGTTGGAACACAGACTGTTTTCTCGCTGTGCATAAAGTGTACACATTCTGGTGGTGTTGGAACACAGACTGTTTTCTATCTGTGCATAAAGTGTACACATTCTGGTGGTGTTGGAACACAGACTGTTTTCTCGCTGTGCATAAAGTGTACACATTCTGGTGGTGTTGGAACACAGACTGTTTTCTCGCTGTGCATAAAGTGTACACATTCTGGTGGTGTTGGAACACAGACTGTTCTCTCGCTGTGCATAAAGTGTACACATTCTGGTGGTGTTGGAACACAGACTGTTCTCTCGCTGTGCATAAAGTGTACACATTCTGGTGGTGTTGGAACACAGACTGTTCTCTCGCTGTGCATAAAGTGTACATATTCTGGTGGTGTTGGAACACAGACTGTTCTCTCGCTGTGCATAAAGTGTACACATCCTGGTGGTGTTGGAACACAGACTGTTCTCTCGCTGTGCATAAATTGTACACATTCTGGTGGTGTTGGAACACAGACTGTTCTCTCGCTGTGCATAAATTGTACACATTCTGGTGGTGTTGGAACACAGACTGTTCTCTCGCTGTGCATAAAGTGTACACATTCTGGTGGTGTTGGAACACAGACTGTTCTCTCGCTGTGCATAAAGTGTACACATTCTGGTGGTGTTGGAACACAGACTGTTCTCTCGCTGTGCATAAAGTGTACACATTCTGGTGGTGTTGGAACACAGAGACTGTTCTCTCGCTGTGCATAAAGTGTGCACATTCTGGTGGTGTTGGAACACAGACTGTTCTCTCGCTGTGCATAAAGTGTACACATTCTTATCAACATTCACCGATAGGAACACGTAACAATTCACTTAAAGTGATAGTGTAACACGAGATGAGTTGTGACTTTAAATTTGTGTTGAGAGATGTATCAGAAGTAACCTCCGAAACGGAAGGTAATGCAGGAAGTATGTTAATTAGCATCATTACTTAACTTTTCTAACATTCTTGCATCTTTTTAAACGTTCTGAAAGAGGTCAAAGCAAAAAGAGAGCTAATTTCCAATATTAGGAAGAAACAATCATCATTTTTTGGCCATGTAATGAGAAGAGAACAGTTGGAATGTATTGTAACAACTGGAAAAATTGAGGGACGAAGAGATAGAGGGAAGCAAAGAGAAAAAATACCAAACAGCTTAAGAGAATGGCTTGGCAGAAGGTCAACAACAGAAATGATAAATAACTGTTTTGATCGAAAGTTGTGGAGAGACATGATCACCTACGCCAGCAGGCCCGGTACTTGATGATGATGATGATGCATCTTTGTGTCTCAGTTTGAAAGTCTGAAGTTCGACCTAAATTAGTCTAATGTTAGATGCTATTCATTTGTATTTCCTAATTACTTCTTTGTGAATTCCCAGGTAAACAAGAATTGTCTGCTGCTAACAAGCTCGTTAGGGATTGGTATCTTCACAATTATAACTCCGTATTGTTCACATTTTGTGGTCATGATCTTCGTTCGAATACTTGATGGTACCTTCTTTGGCGTTCTTCATACAGGTATCTAATAGCTTTATAAGATAGAGAGTAGAATCATGTAATATTGTAATACATCTATATGTAGAGTGCAATTGTAACAATCCAAAAGACAGACTTGATAGGCAGTGAGGGACTCTGGCTTATTAATTGTACACCTAAACACATATATATATAACATATTATATATCAAAGTTTACGGAAGCGAAGCTTATAACAATCACATTCTCTTGGTAATCTTTCCCCTTACCGTAATGTCCAATAAACACGTGTAGCAGGCCTACAGTAGTAGACTTAACTTCCATGAGATAGCAGAGTTATTTATTTCTCTTGTTTGAATAAAGGAGTAATTCCAAAATTGTTCCCATGTTTTCATTTCAGCAGATATGTAGTTATAAGGAATAGATACGATGTATCTATTCCTTATAACTACATATCTAATCGAGAAAAAAATACATAAATATAGTAGCCTCCGCCAGTCATAGTTGACTATGGATTTTTCAGCGCCCCTAGAAATGATATTTTTTATTTTCTTTCGTCATGTATTCTCCTTCTCTATGAATCTGTCTACTTCTTGTTTGAGGTGAACCTTTAGAGTGTATTTCCAGAGATTGCGATCTGTATCTTTGTCTTCCCATGCTGCATGGTTTATGTTCAGAGTCTTTATGTCGCGTTTACACATATCTACAATGGAAGCTTTGGGCGCCCCCTAGTTTTTTTACCATCTGCTAGTTGTCTGTAGAGTATATCTTTTGGTATGCGGCCATCTTTCATACGGAAATGTATATGTGTATAAATTTCAAGTCTATTTTTCCTTTAGGTCCTATTCAGTATTTTCAGTTTGCTATAACTACCTCATCTAGAATGACAAATTATACAAAAATAACGAGTTGAAGTTGATGTGATATTTATTTTATAACACAATGTTTTATTATATGAATACACAATTATCTATCAGCGAAGATAATGATTTGGTGTTTAAAGTTACTTTCCCTTTCTCTGTTCAATCCAGCTGCTGGTGCCGAGCAAATGAGAGTTTGGGGCGAAGAAGGGGCTGAACTCACGCATATGATCTACTTTGGATTAGCTTTGGGCGAAGTTCTCTCACCTTTGTACACAGCACCGTTCCTAGCCAAGACTGGGACAGAAAACTTTACTTTCCCCAGCCTGGCTAACTACACAGACATGTCAACAGTTATCAAAGAAATAGAACCACCGACAACAGATGTCCGCTATGCCTTTATAATTACTGGTATAATGCATTTTATTTCAGGGATACCATGGCTAATTATTTACTTTCAAGATAAATCTGACCTAAGAAAGCATATTATTTGTCAGGTAGAAGAAGTTTCCACGCAGAGAAAGTTACCCACATTTATTGTAATGTGCTCAATGTGCATGATTTACTCCATGTATTTCTTTTACAATTGTACAAAGGTTGGGTTTACTTCATTTCTCACAGCTTTTCTTGTTGAAGAATATAACGAGCCTATTTCCAAAGGGGCATACCAAACAGTTGTATATTTTGTATCATTTGCTGTCTCCCGATTTGTACTGATCTTTATCTCTCACAAACTCACCGCTGTACAGATTCTATCAGTGTCTTGCCTCTTTGCCACGACAGCTTCTGTATGCTTTACAATCTGTGCTATGTTTTCTGCAGTTGATGCCCTTGTTTTCTTCACAGCTTTGTGTGGATTTGGCAACGCCGCTGTGTATCCGGCTGTTATTTTATGGGTAGAGTCTCATTTTATGAAAGTCACGTCTCGTGTGATTGCATGTGTCGAGGTGACAATTTCACTGGGTGGAGTGCTAAGCCCTATTCTTGTGGGATATTTGATGCAAAATATCAGTAACATGTTATTCTGTTATATACTGATCATAGGAAATGTGCTGCTGTGCTTCATGTTCGTGACTATGTATGTTACATCCACGTTTTTGAAAAAGAAACATATCATTGAACAAGAGACATCAACCAGTGGAGAAACCAAAGTGCCAGTAGCTAGATAAAACGTTCTACCCTATGAGGCTAGTTATTTAATTACACAGAACCTATCTCATTTCACTCTCATCGAGAGATACTTTCAGCTCCACTCAGCAAATAGCGAAAAGTGTGGGTGTTATCTGTTACAATAATTGCTAGGGAGCACGAATTTCTTATTATTTTGAATCGCCTTATTCCTATTTCAAATAGCTCCTTCCTATTCTTCTCTATCCTGTAATTTTAAATGTCTGCATGATCTGAATTCTAGTTTTACTATTGCCCTAATCTAAATGGTGATCCTTCACTGAATGATCTCAGAATGAGAAATGATTGCTGTCAGAAATCAAGGTGGTTATCTAGTAAAATAGCAGTGGCATATATTTCTCAACAGCAGATATTGGGAAAACTTCACATTTACAACTGGCAGTTGGTTCTTCCATATCTCAATAACTATTTCTAATAAATTGTGACGTCAGTGCATGCCGTATCTATACAAACAGCTTGTAGTACAGTATGCACATTTTAATGTCATATTTTACAGAAGTCTTGTTATATTTCTCTTATCTTTTCCCTTTGTTGCAACGTTCATCAACTTTTGATCTGCTGGCCATCGGTTGTCAGGGGTACAAGTGTGAATTTAATACAAATAGCAACTGAGTGTCGGAAAGAGCTTGTGAAAAACAAATATTGCTCATTGATCGTGACATGTTCTTTCTGATTGATACTTAGATATTTAACCACTTTCAGTAGATGATGTGTGCACGTTGATGTGTGCACGTTGATGTTTGCAATAACTTGAGTTTTAAGAGAGTAGTTTGGTTGGAAATCAATATCAGAACGGATAAACAGTTGTTGAGATAGAAAGTTGTATAGAGACATAAGCACCCAAGTATCGTACGAATCGTATTTTATGATGATGACGTTGATAGTACATAAACCTAACTCGCCATGGGAAGCTCTCTTTCCTACTTGAGTAACGATATAATCCATAATTCCCAAATCCCAAAACAGCACATAACATGATATGACCTTTGAAGTGTTTATTTTCAACATGCATTCGTAGAGATCTTCGAAGGTTAACAATTGTGCATGTCTCACATCTCCAACATTATCATATCTGTTTTTATAGTGTCACACATCTACATGCTTATAAATAAATCTGTCTTTAACAAAATAAAAGCACAGGGATGTAATAGCTGCTAACCTATGTACACATTTCTAAACTATCTTGAACACTTCCTTTGCGCTAAAGGATACATTCATTTTCTGGTAGACAATAATATAATAGCCGAGGAGTCGTTACTGTAATTATAATGACATAATTCCTCCTCTCGTTCGCCAGCTTTTACCTCTGACGAAGTCCCTAGAGACTAGGAACTGAATTTTGCGTGTTTTCCCTGGCAGCCGTGTGCACAGGGGTATCTCGCCGCACAGGCAAATAACTCCGACTTCGGAGGTACTCATATTTTTTCCCGTCGATGAGTAGTTGACGTTACAAGTCGGGCCTCGCTGCTGAGACCAGGGGTGTTTGCCTCAGAGAGAAATTATAAATAACAATCCCAACCAACCAACCGGGATTTGAACCCACAACCTCTCTGTCTCGAGGCCGGCGTCTTGCCTCGAGACCAACCAGTCAACAATAATGACATAACTATAATACGGGTTTTAAAATTTGGGTTAAGTGGACATCATTACGATTATTCTTTCTCACCTTCTCCTATCAGTTTTGAATTTGACGATATATATATATATATATATATATATATATATATATATATATATATATATAATCATCAGTGTCAATTACAGCTTGAGGATGTTCAACATAGCGTCCGTGAGTTAACTGTTTTCCGACATAGCGTTTGTTGTTCATATTTCATCTTTAGAACGAGCTACTTTACTGTTGGTGCATGTTGCTTATCTAATGATGGGCTCTTCGCTGTGAAATTCACTATGCTTAAGTGAGATATTATATATTTCCTTTTTATACTAGATCTAACGTTGATAGTGAGTGTTTTTACTATCATCATCATGTGCCATACCGGTTGGCGTAGGTGATCATGTCCCTCCACAATCTTCTATCTACAGTGCATCGTTTCAGTTATGTTGTTGACTGTTTTCCATGCCATGACACCAAGCTATCCAGTATTTTCTCTCTTTGTCGCCCACGATCTCTCTTTCCTTTTATTTTGGTTTTTACTATACTACCGGAGAATGCCTATTTTCTATAGCCGCACACTTGTTTGTGCTTTAAGACAATGATCAGCAATATCGACTCCACTACTGCTACAATCTAAGTAAGCAGTACAATCATGTCCTTGCTCCCTTGTGAGGTTCAAGGAAGAGACACAATCTAGGGAACTAAATCTCAAACAAAATATCCAGAGTAGAGACCCCGAAGTAGCTAGTGAGCTATCACTGATTGTCACCATAGTCTCCTACTGTCATATTTTTACTAAACATATCTAAAATATATTACTTTGAAATGGAAAAACGACAAAATGGAAAGGGGGGAATTTAAGACATGGGTTACATAGAATCTCCATACACCATGCCCCGGTTTGTGTTATGGAAAGTCCATCTCAGCGTAAAGTATTGAATCACCACGAAAGGTATCACAGGGCAACAAGTTAAACATTTGTTCATGGTGCCTCGGATTTTAGGGCTGTTCCTAGGTTATAGGGGTCTCTGATTCAAAAAATTGCGTTTTATATACCTAATTAGGTCTAGCTTCTTCACTGTCGTTGAATTTATACAAATGTATGTATATATTCTCACTCATATCATTTAATCTCTTTTCAAAACTGAGCTGTTTGAATCATCCCGACATATCTTGCTATATTTGGGAACTGAAAGAAAATAGAAAAACTTGTTGTGAGTTTGTAAATAGTGCAGGAGTTAGGGGTGAAGTTATTGGTGAGTACCATCACCCCTAATGTTAATTACTTATATGGGCTACATGTGTAAGTTAGCCAACCCATTGGACACAGTGCGATTATCGAGCTATACTATTGGCAGACGATCATGCAATAATACATTGATAAATAGAATACCTAAAAGTGCACTTTAATAGACTTAACAGCACTGGCACTCAACACAGCATACAAATAAACATCAACAAAATAAAAGTAATTAATACAGCACAAGAGAAACAGAACACCAACATAACGATAGACAGCAGATAATTAAGACAAGTAGAGGAATTTAAGTACATAGAATGTCTAGTGACAAACGACAATTCACAAGCTGGAGAAATAGACTCAAAATGCTACAAAACTTGTCAAATTATTGGACAACTATCACTATAATTGTCCAACAAGAAAATAGCTCTGAAGGCTTAACGGGCCCTTGACAACACAAACATCATCCCAACGTTGTGCTACAAATGGCATACCTGGACTCTTGACTAAAAAAAAAAAACAATAAGAAAAATAACCACTACCGAGACGAAATGTGCCAGACGAATGGCAGGACACAGTCTGAGGGATAAGACTAGAAATGATGACGAACAAAAAAAGTAAAGTAAATAAAGTACCCCCGTCACGCCAAGTGGCGTAGAGGGTATATGGTGTTAGTGACCATAAATTTTACAGACCTTGGTACATGATTTTTGGGGTAATGTGGTCGGTATTACGCCCGTACCGTTTTTCTTTCCCAGAAAAAAATGCGGTACCCATTAAAGGCTGGGTGAACCGGAAGATCCCTACCTCATGTCCTTTGTATTCCAGTTCACTAACCACTGAGCTAACGCGGTTCCCTAGGACGAACAAAGTTAAGAATAATTCCCGCCATAGAATACATAAAAGACAACACAAAAAAATGGTTTGGCCACGTGATAAAAGTGAGAAACCAAAACAAAATAAAACAAACCTTTAATGAATGCTGCGAAAACACCAGATTCGAGGACCTACAACGTCAATAAATGAATTGATAGAACATTATAAACGAAAGGAAATATAGAAGCAGAGACCAAGAGTAGAGCGGAAAGATCGCAAATTATATTTCCTCTCAAAGCTGAAAAGCAGATGAGGAAGGAAAGAAGAAGTAAAAGAGCATATTTTTTGTCGAGATCAAGATAAACCATAGGTTCCTTATGTGGTAGGCTATACATGTGTATAGCATTTGCGCCAGTCAACAAATGAAGGTGATTGAAATTTGGAGAACAAATGGATCGGAAGGAAGCGAGACACCACGTCGATGACTGTTATTTTAGCAATGCTAATAGCAAAGATATCAATCAAAATAAACGTGACGAGTGGCTTACCCTGATTTACCTTCATCCTGAAGCCTTGGTTCACTATCGGATCCTGTACCCGTTCCACTTCTCCGTGAACTACTACAGATATCAGAGGATGAGATTTGCTTGTTTGGAATCACACAATTTAAAGAAAGTGATGCCAGTGATAGTGATTTACAAACAATTTCACATAGTAAACGGTTTGACTAGAATGAACTGAATGATTTTACCTTGAATGTTTTCAAGGAGTGTTCAGAATTGCTTGTCTCCAGACTAAGTGCATTTCCGCCTGGAACGTGATTGACATTTTATCGAAAGAGAGAAGAGGATTTGCTGCCATTCTTTACCGAAGACAACAGCGTAGTATTCTGCAATGACATCGGAAACCTGAAGAGTAATTTGTCTTTCAGAGCTGAACCTGAATGGCGCCATTTCATCGAAAGTTAAAAACGTTTTTTGAAATGTTTTCTGTCAAATAACGGCAATAAATATGGTTCTATTCCAATCGATCACTCCACCTGGATAAAATGAAGTGTACAAGACCATTTATTTAGTGTTGGAAAAAAAAAATAAATATCCAGTACATCAAACTATGATCTTTGTGGACTTGAAGGTGGTTAATTTTCTTTTCGGTCAAGAAAGTGGCTACTCAAAGTATCGTTGCTTTTTATTCCGTTGGAATAGGAGAGCCAGAACATTGGGCAAAAGTGATTGGCCTCCATGAAAATATATGGTGGTTGAAGGACAAAATGTAACCAATGAACGTTTGGTAGTACCAGATAGAATCATACTGCCACCGCTAAATATAAAGCTAGTTCTGAAGAAAAAATGTGCATAAAGACTGTTCGTGCATTTGATACACGGTGCAGGTTATTTGAACTTACTACTAAAAAGAAACTGAAGTCATGAATCTTCGATGATCTTTGTTGTCCTGAAGTCTTGTGTGCCTCATTAAATAATGTTTGTTTACAATCTTTGCAAGTTAACCTCCCCCTCTTTTTTTTTCTTTTCGCAATATAAATGAAAGTAGATGTATGGGAACTATCTTAAAAAAAAAAATCTTTAAGGCATTTTCCCATTACAGGGATCTGCTGTAGTGACTTAGGGACTTATAGGACAGAAGAATAAAGGCGGCTTGTCCTGTACACTCGCCGTGATGTTTATATTTATCACCCGATAGAAATAAAACTGTTGAGCCTTCCAATATTCGAAACCGCGTTTTTTTGGTATGAAGCCTGACAATCTATCAATTCAGGGCAGCTCTCCTTTTTAAAATTGTCATATTTGTACCTTCTATAATTTTTTAAATAATGATGCTGTTATATTTTTTATTATTACTAATAAAGAAAATTATAGTATACAATTATTGAAATATTTAATCACTTGTAAGGCTCTTGCTTCGTTTTATATTTGCAATTGATTTAAAATACTGTTTGTTTTGAATTTTATGACACTCTCGATTATATGAGCATTTGATTGTATGTTTTTTCTTTCTTCTAATAATCCTGCATTTTACCTGCAATGAAATTGAAATGCGGTTTTAGGTTACGTACTAATGTTTGGCTTAAAATTCTAAGTATTATATGTTTTTATAATTTGTTCGAATTATGACACGTTTTAATTGTGATGTCTTTGGTCTAGAGACAGGTGGAACAGTGTTAAAACAAGTGAGTGAGCTTACACATCTGGTGGCAATGTTGGCTTCAGATGGTGGATGTGGGGAGAGAGTGGGATGCGGGGAGGCTCGGGCAAAAGCGGCTTTTCAAAGGGTGAGGAGGATGCCGTAAGGTCAATTTTTGACAGTGGAAACACGAAAAAAGAGTTCTTGGGTGTTGTGTGTAGCCGGTCTTGACGGATTGATGTGGGTCGTGGACAGTGGGGCAACGCCAGCAGGCATAGTACTTGATAATAATGATGTCTTTGGTCAAAGAATTTATAATTGACATGCATTGTTTGGAAATGAACCATTTCTGACGCCCCTAACAAAACCTATGAGTTCTGATGTCATTAGAAAGCAGAAGTTTGTTGATGTTTTACTCTTAAACTATGGTGCCTAATAATGTTATCAATGAAACCCATACGTAAATGAATGTTTCATGAAATAATGTGTGCGCACTGAGAGGTTAAAAAGGAATTAGAACTGTATGTAAGTGAAGAAAAGAGGGAAAAATGCATTGTTTTTATATGACTGAACTCAGTCAAATAAGGACAGGGATTCAAGCAAAAACAACTCGATTGGCGTAGAAATAGGGACATAATTACTAAGTCACAGAGAAATGTTGCGCCGCCCTCGGTAAATTGTTGGCTTGAGATGAGCGCAGTGAACAATGCCTGGACTACTGTCTTTTTCGGCGACACACAGACTCACACTGATGTACTTGTTCATATAAGGAAAGTGGGAGTGTGAGGATTACTCATATAATGTATGTGCTTTTTAAAATATAAGTTTCAATTAAGGAGTTTCAGATATATATGATAACTAGTATTAAAGAGATGAATAATGAACAATGCGAATTTCATAGACAGTATCCTTAGTATTGAGAAGACAATGAGTGACAGAATTACACTGTTTTATAGCGCATATATGCTTCCCACCTGACTGTTCGAGGTTCAAATGCCAGGTGACACACACACGATTTGTCAGACCTAACAGGCTCTGGTGGTCTACCATGTTTCATTAAATTGCTGCCAGAGATATTATATGAGAAGGAAAGCAGCGAGGAAGGAAACTGGCTACCCAATGAAGCTGAAATTTGTGGAATGACTGCACTAACACTTCATTCATGATCGAGTCGTGTGGCCATTGCAGGACGTTACATTCATCACAGCCCGTCTGAAAGAAACTCTGTCTCTAGCCAGATCTTCCACCTCTTCTGTTATCCTGTTCAAGGTCTCTTTGTTGCTTTGAAACCATATTCTTATTGATCTGCCCCTGTCTCATTGCCCTGGAACCATGCCTTCCATTACTTTACTTTCCAACACGCTGTATCTTTTGACGTGCCTATAGTGTTTTAATTTCCTCTGAAAATGGACGCTTATATGCCAGTTAGATTTATTATGTAAGAAATTTAATGTCTTCATTCCTCTTTTTGTTATCTTAAGGCTTTTTCTGTAGCAATTTGTTTCGAACGAATCTATTTTCTAACTTGTTATTTGTAGGATTGTCCGTGATTTACAACCATATGTTGCTGTCGAGAACAAATGGATACATGTCCTCGGTAATTTTAATTTTACTGCCCTGCTGGTATTGTGTCACAAAACATGTTCTTCGTGGCACTTAAGCTTTGTGTTGTTATTGCACATCATCTTTTGCTCTCTTTCTGGCAGTCTCAATTGTTATAGCTTGTTTCATAAGTCGTGCCCAACTTTAAAAATCAATATCTTTTAAACCGCTTTTTGCAATTTTTTCAAAATGTGCATGTATAGTTATAATGATTAGAACCCAACAGGGAATTAATTTCATTAAAAACAAACATTTGGTTATTATTATTGCTTATTTGATTTATATAAATTTATAACGACCCATTGATGTAGTCAAAACTTAGTGTTTACAGTATTTAAGTTAAAAATAGCGATTACAAATCTATACACGCTCAAATTTACGATTTTGCACGCTTTCCGCGTGAGTTTTCTGACACAATTAGACACTTGTAGTAAACACGAGACATTGTGTGTTCCATTTCCGTTAATTCAGCGGCGTAACGTGGAACAATAACATTTATCATGAGTCTTAAAATGAAATTCTGCAGTTTACAAAACATCGCAATAAAAATGTATGACTATTTTTGCAAAGAGGCTAAACGAGGAAGATTATTTCATTCTTTAGAAAACCCTGAGAATAGGACAAGACACATTTTGGATTTATCTAAACGGTCATTTAATCGCTGGATTCAAGCACGTGACCGTCAATGTTCCAAATATACAAAATCACAAGGAAGAGCAAAAATGTTGGATAATTTCGACAGTGAACTTATTAGAAGTGAAATTCGCAAAATGTTGGGTATGAATGAAACTGTTACAATAAGAAAATTAAAAGTATCGCTGAAAAAGAACAACAGTATTGAAATATCAAAGTCTACATTATGGAGGAATGTGAGAGCTGCAGGCTATACATTCAGAAAGTATTCCAATGGACGAAACATCATCTGTGAGAAGCCACATATAGTAGTCATGAGAAGCAAGTACTTACGTGAAGTAAAAGAGGTGCGCAAGCAAGGTTATGATATTGTGTACTTGGATGAAACATGGATCAATGCTCACCACACTAACCAAAGGGAATGGCAGTCATCAGATGGAAAGATTAAGAGATTAATACCTAGCAGCAAAGGACAGCGCTTGATAATTGCTCATGCAGGTAGTCGACAACATGGACTAATACAGAATGCAGAGCTCATTTTTCTTTCAAAATCCATAGACAATCGGGATTATCACTCTGAGATGAATGGTCACATATTTAAACATTGGATTGAAAATTCTGTTCTCCCAGCACTAGATCGACCATCTTGCCTAATAATGGACAATGCAGCGTACCACAACATTGTTGCACTTGAAGATAAAGTCCCGACGTCATCCAGTACAAAAGATGCTATTAAGATATGGCTCACAAAGGAGCACATAAAATTTAATAACATGTACTTAAAACCTGAATTACTATCTCTAGTAAAGCAAAAACAGAGGACAACGATTTTTCAAATAGATAAGATTATCCAAGAGCACGGTCATATAAGTTTGAGGCTGCCACCTTACCATGCTCATTTAAATCCAATAGAACTAATCTGGGCAAAATTAAAAGGACAAGTGGCAGATGAAAATACAACATTCAAAATATGCGATGTAAAGACTCTTGCTAATCTCGCTTTATTAAATATAGCCAAAGATTATTGGGCTAAATGTGAAGACCACGTCTTAAAACAGGAAGAGGAATATTGGAAAAATGATGGTTTGTGGAATGTTCAACCCCAAACAGTTATTAATCTTTTAGACTCGTCTGATTCAGAATGAAAGTATATAGCCCCCACAATGTTGGCCCTATATTACCTTAAATTATTTCAACAAACGGTCCTTTTCAGGACCACACAACTATGAAAATTGGACATACAGGTATACCTTGATATTATTATCGTCCGTCCTCGAACTGAGCAGACAATAATTCTCCTGGTGTTTTGTTTTATCCAGTTATTTCCCCATTACGGCCACGCCTTTACCTAGTGAAAATTAATCGTAGACCAGCAACTACGGTAATTTCTATTCTTTAGGGCTTCACAATTTACAATTTTGACAAACATCAAAGAAATATCGCCGCTTTAAGAAAACTGCAGCTGCAAGATATTTGTTAAATATACATTTAAAGGGTCTTTTGCATTCTAATAACATTTGGAAAATTTCAAAAGTATTTAACAAACGGTTAGAGAGTAATAGCGTTTTGAAGTTGGGCATATGTTTTGAAACGAGCTATAGTTACTACAGATCCAAGATATTCATAGTTTGTTACAATTTCAAGTTACTCACGGTTGTTAATGGGCTGGCATTTTTGCTTTCTGTATATTTGTAGGAGTTTTGCACTTCGCTGTATTTTTCAAAACTCCCTCTATCTTTTAATCATTTTACAAGACATTACCCAAGGGAAATTGTTATGCAACCATTTTACGCTTCATTTTATTTGTGTTTCTGTTTTTTTTTTTATATAGTGAAAAGCACACTCTTTGCTAGAGTAGGTTTTTTGGAACACACACTCCCTGTTAGAGTATGTTTAGTGACCACACTATATGTTAGAGTAGATTGATTGACCACACTCTCTGTTAGAGTACAGTTATTGACCACACTCTCTGTTTGAGTAGGTTTATGGACCATACTTTCTGTAAGTGTAGGTTAAGGGACAACACTCTCTGTTAGAGTAGGTTTAGTGACCACACTCTCTTTTAGAGTAGGTTTATGGACCATATTCTCTGTTAGAGAAGGTTTAGGGACCATACTCTATGTTAGAGTAGATTTATGGACCACACTCTTTGTTAAAGTAGGTTTAGTGACCGCACTCTCTGTTAGAGTAGGTTTATGGACCATATTCTCTGATAGAGAAGGTTTAGGGATCATATTCTATGTTAGAGTAGATTTATGGACCACACTCTTTGTTAAAGTAGGTTTAGTTACCACAATCTTTGTTAGAGTAGGTATGGTTATTGACCACAATCTATGTTAGAGTATGTCTATGGACCATACTCTCTGTGAGTGTAGGTTAAGGGAAAACACTCTCAGAGTAGGCTTTGGGACCATATTCTCTATTAGAGTAGGTTTCGGGATCATACTTTTTGTTAAAGTAGGTTTAGTTACCACAATCTAGAGTGTGGTTATTGACCACAATCTATGTTGGAGTAGGTTTATGTGTAATAGTCACCGGCGAGGGTATCGTTGAACTAGGAGATTGTGGTAAGAGTGCAAAGTATGGGAATAGAGCATGGGTACATGAGGTGTTCAAGATGGTGCGATCTGGACATTTCTAAAAGGGGTGACGTATTTGTGTAGAAACTAGGAGACAAAGGAAATTAATGTGGCAGAATTTGATTGGATGAGTGAAGGAGCTTGGGATTGCAACTAGGGGGAAATATAAAGCTTAGAAAGCAATCAACGATCAACGGTCAGCGGAAACGGATCAGTCAGAGCAGAACAGTTAACAGTCAAGTACATGTAGTTAGAAAGTAGTCAGCGGATGGCAGTCAGTCGCTCCTTAGTACAGGATTAATCTAGCTGAGTGAATTACAAATGTTGTAAATTAGATTTTGAAGATCAGAGAATGCATGGAATAAACTGATTGCTATTTTATGAAAAATCTTGCTGTTCATTCCGCCAAGTTGAAAGTACGATCTTGAGTGTGGTGACACTAGTATTATAAGGTTTTATACAAGAAACCACACATAAGTTCAAAACTAGAACCCCGTTGAGAAGAAGGATACCGGATATTCAAGAAAACAGAACCAGCTAGTTACGTGATAAAACGCCAACTGCGTAATAAAGTTATCAGAATTCCTGTCCAATTATAGATCATCTACCTCCACCGATAACGAGTCTGCAGGACGAAGTAAAGTGGCGGTCTATCGAATGTATTCAAGAAGCGAGTCAGAGTTATTAATTCCAGAAGACTCCAGTTTGCCAGGTTCATTCAGATGAAGTTGAACCGCAAGCTCTTTTTTAGAACGCTCGGTTAGCCAGTAGAAAAAGAGAGAAACGCAATCAAATGAGACTCCGAAGGGTAATAAGACATTCATCAAACCAAAGTGACGTACGTATCCCAGAACGAAGACAACGCCTAGTGGATAGAGAAGCCAGGATTGCACAAGAAGATAGAGAAGAAATAGTCACACAAACTGAAGAACAAACTAGAGAGGGAGGAACTAATAGAGTAGGATTAAAGAGATCGAGAAAACATCTGTCTCACGACCAATACACAAGCCCGGAATGCAAACGAATAGTTCAAGGACAACCTGCGTCAGGTTATGCAAATAGGGAAGATTCAAGCACATCAAGTGAAGAAGACGAAACAGAAGCTTACGAAACTGAATTGCCAGTTTCATCGGATCATTATGAGACTGGAGATGAAATGAGGGAACGAGTTAATAAACGGCCCTACGAACTGTCGTCAGACGAGGCTCCATGTCACAAAAAAAGAAGAGAAGAAGGCAGTAGTTTGGAAAGTACTGCAGATTGAGAAAAAATTATATTGGGAACAAAATGTTAGCTAAAGTATTAATTAAAGTGTAGGCAGAGTACAAGTAATATGTAATACATCAAGTGGACAGTACACAGATATCATCAGCAAGTACCAGACCTACTGGCGTAGGTGATCATGTCTCTCCACAACTTTCGATCTCGGCAGCTATTTATCATTTCTGTTGTTGACCTTCTGCCAAGCCATTCTCTTAAGCTGTCTGTTATTTTTTCTCTTTGCTTCCCTCTATCTCTTCGTCCCTCAATTTTTCCAGTTGTTACAATATATTCCAATTGTTCTCTTCTCACTACATGGCCAAAAAATGATGACTGTTTCTTCCTAATATTGGAAATTAGCTCTCTTTTTGCTTTGACCTCTCTCAGAACATCTTCATTACTCTTCTTAGCTGTCCATGGTACTTTCAACATTCTTCTGTAAAACCACATTGCTACAGACTCCAGTGATTTTCTTGTCTGTTGACACAGATATAATGATTCGGAATTATGAGATTAGATAGAAGATACTAGGTTTGAGTATTATGAGAAACTGAGATTCATGAGACTAGAAAAGAATACTCAGAGTAGTATTTTCAAGTGGAATTGAGATGGTGTAAGTAAAATATCATTATGTTGATCGAGCTAATTGTTTGTTTATGATCGTGATCACCGGAGATGTGTGAATTGTCCAATTATTGGTATATGGTCTTATGTGAATTAAGAGGATTTTATGTTCTGACATACCTGAAGACCTGTTTAAAGTTAATGCTTACCTCTATTTCAGACATGTGCAAGATATCTGCCAAAAAAAAAAATGCATGTTGCGATGATATCAGAGATGTTGAATAAAAGTAAAAAAAGTAAAGTACCCCCCGTCACGCCAAGTGGCGTATAGGGAAATATGGTGTTAGTGACCCTATATTTTACAGACCTTCAGCACATGATTTTTGGGGCAATGTGGTCGGTATTACGCCCGTGCTGCTTTTACTTTCCCAGAAAAAATCCGGTACCCATTTAAGGCTGGGTGAACCCGGAGCCGTCGGTTGGGATCGAACCCTACCCCTTGTCCGTAGTAGTCCAGTTCACTAACCACTGAGCTATCGCGGCTCCTACTAATTTTTAGGGAATTAGTAAAACCCAGGTGTCCTCGCCAGGATTACGAACCCCGGCTGTTGCCGTGGTAAGCCAACCGCCTATCGATTGCGCTAACCGGACACCCAGAGATGTTGAATACTTGTTGAATATTTTTATTAATACTTTCAAAGTACATGTTGTAATGGTACCAAATATAATGATATTGTACAACACATGGTTTCGATTATAATGCATACATGATAAGTTTCCACTGAATTAGGTTAACTACATAGGTTTCATTGTTAGATTTTGGGACAGTACAACTGGTATTCAGCATTTGAAGTACGGATATTAGTGGGGGTTTTTTTACAATGAAAGTAGGTATGATAGTAATGTTCTGTTTATAGACTATTACTTTTTTTAGGAGTTTTGGAAAACTAAAAAGAGGGGGAGGTAATGTAATTGTCACCGGCCAGGGTATCGGTGAACTAGGAGATTGTGGAAAGTGCGCAAAGTATGGGAATAGACATGGGTACATGTGGTGTTCAAGATAGTGCGATTTGAAAACTTCTAAAAGGGGTGACGTATTGTTTTAACGGTTGTGACGTATTTGTGTGACAACTAGGAGACAAAGGAAATTAAAGTGGCAGAATTTGATTGGATGAGTGAAGGAGCTTGGGATTGCAACTAGGGGGAAATATAAAGCTTAGAAGGCACTCTACGTTCAACGGTCAGCGGAGCAGTCAGAGCAGCGCAGTTAACAGTCAAGTAGTCAGAAAGTAGTCAGCAGATGGCACTCAGTCTCTCCTTATTTAGTACAGGATTAGTCTAGCTGAGTGAATTACAAATATTTTAGATTGGATTTTGAAGATCAGAGAATGCATGGAATAAACTGATTGCTATTTTATGAAAGATCTTGTTCATTCTGCCAAGTTGAAAGTGCGATATTGAGTGTGGTGACACTAATACATATAGACCATACTCTCTGTAAGTGTAGGTTTAGGGACCACACTCTCTGTTAGAGTAGGTTTAGTGACCACATCTATGTTAGAGTAGGTTTAGTTTTATGCAGCTGTCATTGCGTCTTTTAATTGTCAACCCAAACTGATGACATAAACTAATGATAACAGTGTTAGTGACGAGCCATGCTCCCCACTGGACACGGATCGAAGTCGGCGTTGACGCTGGTCGCCTGCTGCACTGACTGTTTGTCTCCTCCCTGACAGCCTTGCTGGAAGAATGGACTCGTGATTTGCGTCACTGCCTGACTGCTTCTTTCTTGATGGAACAGCAGCCCCATACTGTCCGGGAAACTAATGCTGAGCTTCCCCTTGTGATCTCCGTATACGTCGCGCTGCTTCACTGATGGACGGCCATGCAGACGTTCAGACCCCAGGCTTCTCTGCAACCCGACTGTTCGTTCTTCACCATACCGATCATGCCCACAAACACTGACGAAATGACTGACCAAAACTGTTCACTCATCAAATAGGACTGAGTTTATTCACAGTTCATCTGACCAGTAACACTACAAAGTAGACAAAACCAGCGACGTACTCAGCTCTCGGCTGCTCAAACATAATTAACATGGAATATTCAGCTCTTCCACTAAAGCTGAAACAGTTAGCGATCTCGTAGGTCACACATAATGAAGATGAAAACTACTAAGTTTTTTTAAATAAAGCTGAATCAGTTAGCGTGCTCTTTGCTCACACATCCTCACATTAAGACTTCACTTGTCCAATTAACACTGATCAATGGCTGAACTCTGGCTTACACATAATTAACATGTAAATATTCAGCTATTCCGCTCAAGCTAAATCAGTTAGCGATCTTCTTGCTCACACATAATGAATATAATATTCAAAATACTCAGCTGTTCAACTAAAGCTGAATTAGTTACCGAGCTCCTTGCTCGCACATCCTCACCTTGAGACTTCAACATCCCAACTAACTTCTAATCACTACTAATCTATGGCTGAACTCCTAGCTCAAACATAATTAGTATGAACATTTAACGCGACACATTTGAAGGTTGGTAAGCCATAATGGCCACCGCCTTCCGGCGACCCTGCTCTCAGGCCTACCGTATGAGTAAAGTTGGTAAGCCATAATGGCCACCGCCTTCCGGCGACCCTGCTCTCAGGCCTACCGTATGAGTAAAAAACTCTCTATCTAACCTCGTAATTTGACTATATCTTTCATCTTCAGCCAATTCCCGATCTTCTTATATTCTCTTCCCTTCTAACTGAACCCTCTAAAAATCCAGAGAATTCATTATTCTAACTGAGCTGATTCCCTCACTCACTCCCTGTTAAATGTCCACGTTTTCCTGATGTTATTGATACACATTCTCACCCTCCTACTGTTACATAGTGACCAAACCCTAAGATGGAGTATGTTTATGGACCATATTCTCTGTTAGAATAGGTTTATGGACCACACTCTGTTACAGTAGGATTAATGACCACACTCTAAGTATGTTAGAGTAGGTTTATGGACCACGCTCTATGTTAGAGTAGTATTAGTGATCACACTCTCTGTTAGAGTAGGTTTATGGACCATAATCTGTTACAGTAGGTTTATGGACCACACTCTATGTTAGAGTAGGTTTATGGACCACACTCTCTGTTAGAGTAGGTTTATGGACCACACTCTCTGTTAGAGTAGGTTTAGTACCACACTCTATGTTAGAGTAGGTGTATGAACCATACGCTCTTTCTGAGTAGGTTGAGAAACCAAACTCTTTGTTATAGTAAAGGATTAAGGCATAAAAATGCGAAGCTGCAGTAAAGCTGAATGTGAGGAAAAATTAAAAAATAGAAAAAAATGGTATGTAAGAAGCTTTACGTGATAAGTGGACGACACATACTAAACGACGTTTCTGCCCAATAGGCCTTCAGCAGGAACAAACAAACACGCACACACACAACTAATAACGAAACAACCAAAACAAAAACAATAGAAATGTGTTTAACAAAACAAAATTATCTATCCTGTGTGTTAACAGAGGTCAAAACGAAAAGGAAATAACAACCAAGTGCGGCTGTCGTGAACGTACAGAAACGTGCAGAAATGTGCGCAAATGCACACATACCCTGAGGAGTTCACACAGGGGTCAGTGTGCAAACACAAAGGAGAAAGAAAAGAACAGCAGACCAACAGGTGCTCAAAAGGCAGCAAGAGTGAGATGTCCGAGAGTGGGGTACAATAAAAACAAAGAAGGGGTAAGGAGCACAGAAAAAAGGTATAGAGGAGAACACCGAAGTGTCTTATTAGGGACTCAAGGAGGTGAACTATAAATAGCATGGCATAGTAAGTAGACCAAAGAACCCAAATATGTGCAGTAGAGAAGGCTATGCAAAAGGGAAGGAGCAACCAAAAGGAAACTATGTGTATGAGTGTGATACATTCATACCTCGTGGGGTCAGCGAACCATACTGGACTATGAGGCGATTTTCCAAAGTATAGCGGCTGCGGTCGCCAGAGTGACAAAGGACAATAGTCCTTTGTCCCACGGTGACACGGATGTCGTCTTTGCCCTTGTGGTCAGGGGAGTTGAAGTGGGAAGACACCGGAGTACCAGTATTCTGTTGGACATCACGTAGATGTTCACAAAATCTTTCTGCTAATCTTCTCACAGACTCACCAATATAGGTCATGTGGCATCGTTGACAGATGATTGCATAAATGATGACGCAACGATGCCACATGACCAATATTGGTGAGTCTGGGAGAAGATTAGCGGAAAAGATTTTGTGAACATCTACGTGATGTCCAACAGAATACTGGTACTCTTTGTTATAATAGGTTTATCGAGTACATCTCTGTTATTGAGTTATTGAGTTATTTGCGGTCATCATCATTGCACTCAGAACTTGTTCATAGTTGCTCAGATCCCCTCATCAGCAAGTCCCGCAGTGTCCAGCGACTGCCGACTCCAATTCTATGTTGGTTGATAAGTCTTCTTACACGGCCACTAAGTTTCTCATTTCTGGCTGTGCCCATCTTAACTTCCATTTCCATCATCCGAAGAAGTGACGTGGATCTGTGTTTGTCGAAGTCCTGTGCTCTTCCCACATCTCGGAGGGCATTGATGATCCCGACCGATCCATTGGTTGCCGGTCCTCAACGACAGCGCAGCTAGCCGTACTCCCGCATGTCAAGGGACATAGACAAAGGTGATCTTACGTATTTTGGACAATAACTCTACCCATTGCATGCGTACAGACCCTGCCTCTACTTTTTTATCATGCTTATCGAATCACTCAGTATACATGCGTGGGTGTAGTCTTGTGACTCTAACCATTTGAATGCCTTGGTCACTGCCATCACCTCCATTGTCATGCTACTCGTGGTCATGACGTATGCACCACTGTCTTCGTAGACTATTCTACATGCCGAGCGTGCTGTAAATGCCCATGCACTTCTTTGGTGTCGTCTTACAGATCCGTCTGTATAGATAACTGCATCTTTCTCATCGGTGTTATCGCAGATGAGACAGTTGACCTCAGCATTAACCACGACCGGGTTCTGTTTCCTACTTCTCCTGTCGAGTGTGACAATGCACGAGAAAGTCCGCTTGAATGACGTAGGCACCGGTATCCACTCCTCACCAACGCTGATATTGGTAAGCCCACAAACCTGTTTGATGACAGATTCTGCTCAGCCCACCCATGATTTCCCTCCTTTTAGCCTGTCACCTTTCCCAGTGTTCAGCACTTGGTGCACTTTATCTGCACAAATCTTCAGGTATGCTCGTGCTCTATAAATCTTGATTCTGTCATCTATGGTTGGAAAGTCAAGAAGATATCTCATTGCTACACAGGGAGTGTCCCTCGTACATCCCAGGATAATGCGCATGGCTTCATTTTGTATGTTCTCCAGTCTATCAATTTGATTCGTACTGACAGTAAGAATTGCCAGGGCTTACTCGATTGGTGCGAGGACTAATTCCTGGAACAGAAGAGTAAGTAGCCTCTGCTCGATGTTGGCAGCTGCCATGACCTTCAAGGCGGCTAATCCTTTGCGGGATTTTGTTATCACATGGTTGACGTTGTCCCGAAAACACAGACTGCGATCAAACTTAACTCCGAGGTATGTCATCAACTTGTCCCTGGTCACCTCATCAGCTCCCATTCGTACTACCGGTGTGGTCGAATTAAAGATATAATTGTTAAGGGAGAACCATGAAACTGCTTTTCTCAATTAGGAGGGCACATGGATAGTGATCACTTCCGTGGAACCCCAGTGCACTCCACTTGCAAACCGGTGCGAAGGTGGAAAACACCAGTGTCAGGTCTATGCAACTATCAGAGTCCCCTATTCGAGTGGCCATTCTTGTTGCCCTTCCATCATTCAAGCACATTAAATCGACTGACACTAGTGCGTTCTCTCGGTCTTCTCCCTGCTGGTTATGACGTTACCCCACTGGTTGCCTCTAGCATTAAAGTCTCCGCAAAAAATTACGTTCTCTTCCTCGAACTCAAAGAGATTCTGCCATTGTTGTGTGTTTACCTTCCCATTACAGGCATACACATTTATAATTACGAAGTAAACTGGGGTCTGCACCCTAACCGCATGTGCCTGCAATCCTGCATTGTCCCACGCAGACATATCAACCTCAGCTGCCACCATATTGTTGCGCACAAGGATGGCCTGTCCAAGGTGTCGCCTATTGTAGAAACAATGAAATGCAGGAGTACTTACTGTCCTGTCACCAAGAAGAGTTTCTTGTAAAACCATTATATCGGCGCCGCACAGTAGCTTATCAAGAATGGGCCGTCGTTGATTTATGGACCCACAATTCCAATATGTAACGCGCACATACTTTATGCCTAGCCTCTCACACTTCGACATTTTAACGCCACCTCTTTTACCTTGTCGTGTTTTCCTTCTTCGATGTTGTCAATTGGGATGCATCTGAATACTTACCGTCGTCATAGTCTCATAGATGATTTTGTCGCTGAACGTCGATGCTGGGGATGGTCTAGACTCACGTGCACTTACTCAGTCGCACGGTCCAGAACCCGTTTCCACGTTATAGACTGACCAACTCCAGTAAATTGCTCTGGAGCACCCGGATACACTGTGAGCTTTATACAAATTAAATGAATTACACGTACTTGAGGACAGACCGGCGAAAACAAACCGCCATTTTGTCACGCTTTTAATAGCGCATTCAACAACAAAGATGAGTATAATTATTCTCTGCTAGAGTAGGTTTAGTGATCACACTCTATGTTAGAGTAAGTTTATGGACCATATTCTTTGTTAGAGTAGGTTTAGGGACCAAACTCTCTGTTAGAGTATGTTTATGGACACACTCTCTGTTAGAGTAGGTTTAGTGACAACACTATGTTAGAGTGGATTTAGTGAACACCGTCTATGTTAGTGTAAGTTGATGGACATCACTCTATGATAGTGTAGGTTTAGGGACCACACTCTCAGATAGCGTAGGTTTGTAGACCACACTCTCTGTTAGCGTAGGTGTATGTACCCCACTCTCTGCACGTGTAGGTTAGGGATCACAATCTCTGTAAGAGTAGGTTTAAAGGCCACACTCTCTAGTAAAGCAGGCTTAATGACCACAATCTCCTTTAAAGCAGCTTTAGTGACAAAACATTCTATTTCAGTGTGAATTTATGGACCATACGCTCTGTTAGAGTAGTTTCCTTAACTGCGTGGAGACAAATCCGAAGCCAGAAGTACTTACTGCTGTGGAGACCTGTACATGAAGTAAAACAACCCCATTGCCTTGTGGGTGAGATATTTTAGTCAAAGGCTAGCGGAGCCAACCGTAAACAAACCGACGGAAGGCAACAGAAAACAACTGTCAGCGGCTTTTCAAAAAATGAGGAAGATACTATGCAATCCATTTTTGACAGTAGAAACAAGAAAAAGAGTTCTTAAATGTTACGTAGATTCAGTCTTAACATATGAATGCGAATCATGGACAATAGGACAACACACAAGAAAATCACTGGAGTCTGTAGAAATGTAGTTTTACTGAAGAATGTTGAGAGTACCATGGACAGCAAAGAAGAGTAATGAAGATGTTCTGAGAGAGGTCAAAGCAAAAAGAGAGCTAATTTCCAATATTAGGAAGAAACAATCATCATTTTTTTGGCCATGTAATGAGAAGAGAACAACTGGAATATATTGTAACAACGGAAAAAATTGAGGGACGAAGAGATAGAGGGAAGGAAAGAGAAAAAATAACAGACAGCTTAAGGGAATGGCTTGGCAGAAGGTCAGCAACAGAAATAATAAATAGCTGCCGAGATCGAAAGTTGGCGGAGAGACATGATCGCCTACGCCAGCAGGCCCGGTACTTGATGATGATGATGATGATGATGATGATGATGATGATGATGTAAAGGATTGTTTTTTTTTTATTGGGGCGATCGATCTTGTATGCGGTGGGCTAGTGTTGACAAAATCCTATTTGTTGCGTTTCTCTTTTCTATATTTATTGTTTGTATTGTTAAGTTTCAGAGAATTCTTATGAGCACGGCATGCCATGTTTGATAAGAATCATTATAATGGTGATACGTCTATTATTCGATATCTTCCACTGAAAACACGAGCTTGACGACCTAAACAGACAGCGACCAACGGCTGGTCAAGCTCAAGAATTGATGTATCTGGTTAGAGGAGCTAAACTGAGAAAAAGTCTGCAAACAAAGCTTCCCTCAGATGTGGGGTTATTGTAACAAACCTAGTGTTACAGTGCCTCAAGCATGGCTTACATTCAACTTTTTGAGAAGAACAGGATTTCTATTAATCTTTTTCAATCGCCACAGCAATTTCAAGGATCTAATACCCAATATCTCATGCAATAAAAGTACAAAATCATCATCTTAACCACGATCTTCTTCAGAGTCACAGGCTCCCTTGTCTAGAGCGTTGATTAAGCGGATAGGTTTGCTGCTATCTGGAAGCACTGTAACTTCACTATAAAAACGACAGCAGATTGCCGATAGTTTACAGAAAAGAACAAGTTAAATCTGAGTAAATTTAATTTAGAAGAGCTATATCTATGTTTCTCGTGCATATAAACAATTCACAAAAGAGAACTTCCACAAGAATACCATCATCATTTCAGCTGTTGCAAATGACTTGTCAAATTTATTTCAGAAGAACATTTTACTGCTTCAGGCATTTTCTGAATAAACATTACTTATCTGCTTATTCTTTCTAATAGCTGTAACCCCCCTCCCCTCCCCTCCCCCCCCCCCCAAAAAAAAAATATATATATATATATATATATATATATATTGACGTCACAGGTGAATGTTTATAATGACAACGCCATAAAAACAAAAATACACAAAAACATAGAAAGTATAAAAGTCTGCCCACCTCTTCAACATGGAATTAAAGTAGCCACTGGTACGAGTGAGCGATCTGGATGAAAGGCTCGAGGAAAACCCAGAATTAGATAAGTTAAGGAAATTCGATAATGGTAATACACATTTAGACACCAGTCAGACATAACTGATCCAGGATAGAAATCGGCAGGTTCCCACGCCGCTTCGCAACATGTACGGATAGGATAAGTATTTATATTGCTCATGGTCACATTTAGTACATTTTTAAATTTGTGTCTTGACTCATTATGTCTGCTCTCAATATTGTCAAAAGATCGCTCACCGTTTAGAGGGGTTATTCACCCTGAATCGTAATCATCATCATCAAGTACCATGCCTGCTGGCGTAGGTTATCATGTCTCTCCACAACTTTCGAACTCGACAGTTATTTTGCTATAATTGCAATGACAGTTATGATACAATGACAGTTATGATGCAATGACAGTTATGATGCAATGACAGTAATTATACAATGACAATTATTTTTAAATGTCATAGATGTAGATAATCTAATAGAATCTTACGATTAAGGAAATTTAATGAAAGTGAAAATCATAATTGAGAGACAAAAGAGTAGATATACGTGCGAATATAAGATAACTTAAGAAGGTCTGTGCACATGGCTGCCAGGGAAAAATAGATTAACACGCAAAATTCAGTCTCTAGGGACTTCGTCAGAGGTAAAAGCTGGCGAACGAAAAAAAAAGTGACAGATTAATAAGTGGAAAGTGATATAAGAGATGCATGATATGTAATTTACAGTTTAGTTAGGAAAGTGAGTTAAGAAAGAAAGATATGAATTAGGTGTAGGAACAAGTTTCAAGTAGTCTTAAAGGTGACGATGCAAGAGATCTGAGTATTTGAAATGCAGTTTGTACTTTTGAAATTGTAGTAGTTTAAATCTAGAGTGGAAAAGTAGTTGATATTAGAGATCATAGTCCAAGAATAGGTTGCATTTAGCAGCATAGATATTAATTGTAATTATGCAGTCTAAGAGACTAGAAGTTTGGATTAGTTAGAAGTAAGCAGTAACGTAAAATCATGGAGCAAGAAGGGAGTTTACAACATGTTGTGTTTCATGGATATTATACGTGAGTCTCAGTAACGTAGACTTACGGCACAAGAAAGGAGTTGTAACATGTAACGTTTCATGGAAATTAAAAGTGAGTCTCAGTAACGTAGAATTATGACAAGAGAAAAGAGTTGCAACATATAATGTTTCATGGACATTAAAAGTGAGTCACAGTAACGTAGAATTATGACAAGAGAAAAGAGTTGTAACATATAATGTTTCATGGACATTAAAAGTGAGTCTCAGTAACGTAGAAGTATGACAAGAGAAAAGAGTTGTAACATAATGTTTCATGGACATTAAAAGTGAGTCTCAGTAACGTAGAATTATGACAAGAGAAAAGAGTTGCAACATATAATGTTTCATGGACATTAAAAGTGAGTCACAGTAACGTAGAATTATGACAAGAGAAAAGAGTTGCAACATATAATGTTTCATGGACATTAAAAGTGAGTCTCAGTAACGTAGAATTATGACAAGAGAAAAGAGTTGTAACATATAATGTTTCATGGACATTAAAAGTGAGTCTCAGTAACGTAGAAGTATGACAAGAGAAAAGAGTTGTAACATAATGTTTCATGGACATTAAAAGTGAGTCTCAGTAACGTAGAATTATGACACAAGAAAAGAGTGTAACATATAGTGTTTCATGGACATTAAAAGTGAGTCTCAGTAACGTAGAATCATGACACAAGAAAAGAGTTGTAACATATAGTGTTTCATGGACATTAAAAGTGAGTCTCAGTAACGTAGAATTATGACACAAGAGAAGAGTTGTAACATGGCGATTTTGTTGCCTTTACCAACAAAAAGGTTCATTCACTTAGTAGTAGATTAGTTGAACACAAAAAGGGAGTCCCTAAAAATATCAAAAAGAAACAATCAACATTTTTTGGGCACATCATGAGAAGAGGAAAGTTGGAATACTTGGTTACAACTGGCAAAATAAAAGGAAAGAGAGATCGCGGACGACAAAGAGATAAAATACTGGATAGCTTGGTGTCATGGCATGGAAAACAGTCAACAACAGAACTGATACGATGCACTGTAGATAGAAGATTGTGAAAGGACATGATCGCCTACGGCAAACGGTATGGCACATGATGATGATGATGAGATTATTTGACCGAAAGACAAAGAGAACTTGGTTACTGAGTGAGGGACATATTTCACAGTCATTGGCTAGAGAGCTGTACAGGTTTACACGATCAAGCCTGAATTCTAAAAGTATCATCATCTAATCTGTCTCACGCGATAACAACCTGTTAAGACAAAATTCTAACAGGTGACACAATGATGATCCTTTCGTCTAAGGTGTTGTAAGCGCTCATAATGATATCGGTATGTATACAACATTCAAGATCGGCACCTCAACTACTTGTACATGTGGTCAGGCACCCCAGACTGCTGAACACATACTTCAAGACTGCACTGAATATAGTAGACTGAGGAAAATCCATTGGCCCATAGATACAACACTACAGACAAAACTATATGGGCCACTGCAAGAATTACAAAAGACAGTAAAATTCATACAGGAAACGACATTGCTGATATAGACAATACTTCTGGCGAACGAAAGATAGATGAATATATGTGGTCTTATGAGTGTTTCTTGACCATAGGAAGTCACACAAGGTAGAACTCTCTTCAAAATGCCTTCAATACTAGGCTTTCTGCATACAACACAATCATAATTTATAAAATATACATATCTTAGTGAGGGTTGGATCGATCGTATCAGTGGTTCCCAAACGTGTGTGGTTCATTACCCCCTCTTGAGAACAAAATATTGCTCACCGCCCTCTCTTAGATATCTAACTCCATTAAACGTACAAAGAGGACAATTTGACAAATTTGCGGTAATGTTATGTATCTATATTTGTACCTACACAACATTGTAAAGAAATATGATGATGTAAAAAAGAACACCTTCAAATTTAAAATTGTAAAAAAATGTATATACATTTATTGAAATCAACACAGCAGCAGCAAAATTTACATTACAAACAAAAAATATGGAGGAGAGTTTGCAGGTTGCCTATTTCTTGATAGGGCACGAACTTCTCAACCTCAGACTAGATCTTCTAAGTTTATATCAGACCACAGGTGTACTGAAAAAAAAACTGAGCAGGTAAACAATTATCCAAAAATAAATAATTTATAACTGAAAAATTACAATATCTGTATTTGAAATTCTATTACAAAATATCAAACTTAAAATAAAACTTTTCATTTTTTTTTCTAACTAACACTAACCTTATTTTACAATTTCACACAGATGATTCGATAATATAATTGCTTGCTTGCGTTCGCCGGATGATTAAAGTATTCTAGAGTATTCGTAGACTGTAGAATTCCTATTCGTCATCAGTCCTTAAAAGGACGTTAAGTGGGCGTGTCTGCGTTGTGTTGTGGTTTGCAGTATAACTGTTATATTTTGCGCCTATCGGCTTAACACATCCGACTTCAGCACGACATTTTTTAGTACCGGGTTGTCTTCCCTCTTCGATCCTTGCTCGCTTGGTCAGACTAGGCAGGTTAGTCTGTTGCTTGGGGCACCGCGGAGATGTGGAGCAGGGTCTGGATGGTTTTGGTTCACCGATCCTGGCGCTAGCCATCAGCTGTGGGTCGCTGACAACTTCCAGCTCTGGTGCTGGGAGGCGCGCCTTCGCCTCCGATATTATAATTAAAATAAATTTAAAGGACAGTATATACAAGTATTCAATCAAATGCTGTTTTATTGAAGCAACAATAATACAATTCGCTTTGTATATGATCCGTAAAAATCGTGTCAAATAGAAGTTAATAATTGTAAATGCTTATTACATTTCACTGCTTGTCATACAATTCAGAAACAATCTTAAATTTAGTTAATACATGTCACCTTTTTATAATATGATATCGTAAACTAGTCGATAACCAGTGTTTGTTAATCTAATAAGACGTGTGGTATAATACTTAACCACTAATATCTTCAGTAGAGAAAAGACGATGGTCATATGTTGGACTTGTGATAAGAAGAGATAATAAACGAATAGCAAAGCAAGCCCTCATTTGGGAAACAACAGGTAAGAGAAAAAGAGGAAGACCAGAGAGACACTGAGAAGAACATTGATGAGAGAGGCAAGAGCGGCGGGAATCGGCTCCCTCAATTAGATAGAGCTGCTTGCACAAAACAGAGACAAATGGCGAGATTTGATAAAATATCTTTAAAGGAATTGAAAACTGCTAGAACAAAAATTCAGATAAGAGAAGGAGTATCTTGGTCTACGCCGTATGGGCCGGCTACGGATCGAAAGGTCAATAGATAGATAGATAGATAATACTTGGATTGCCTCGTGTTTTGGCTGATAATTTCTGAAAAGGTAAACATTCTGGCCATGGTAAGATCGTCGTGTATTATGTTTTTGGAACATTCAATTACTGTAGGATGGCACTGATTTATCGAATATCATAACATGTCAAATGCGCACGGTTAATCTCAACTGATAATCACAGCAACGTGCATTTCAAAAGTTTTTTTTCTTCGGGTCTTGACTTCTCTTCCTATATTCTTCCACCGGCCCACTTATTTGTTTTCTCCGCTCTTCCCCCCCCCCATGCACCAGATGATGCTTCCGCCCAACTGGATCGTTCCCCCCCCCCTCCCCCGTAGGGACGGTAACGCCCACTTTGGAAAAAAAACTGCATCGCAGTATAACGGCCCCCACTAAAACTAAAGGAAACAAAAAGTGGGTACAATGTGCATTACGAGTTGGAGAAGTCAGATGATTGCGAGGCCGAGTTCTGCTTCCTCTCTTGCCTTCAAATACGGGACATATTGATATACACATTATGTCACAGAGCACTGTTACCATCCCGCTTGTTACGCACCTGCTGTTTTTGTACAATAATGTTAACGTTATATGTGAAAGTAAAGCAGGTAAAGACCACTTAAAATTCACCGCGCGCGGAAACAGTGAAACGAATGACGTGAGGAAGCTTAAGAGGTATGTACAACATACATATATGGTAGTTTTAGAGTGATTAGCCTATTTGCTATTATTTTCATTGCTCGTCACCCTGTGTTTGTGTGTTTTAGATGTGTAGTCTCTTTTGTTTGAGCATTTTCCCGTTGAGACCTTTAGAGTATGAGCGTAGGTTTGTTTAATTTTCTTCAGCTGCAAGGCTGAAATATTCTATTGCTGAATGGTGTGCTATAAGTGCGCGTCATGGAAGTCACTAATATGCAAATACTTCGTTGTCTGTTAAAGTGTATTGAATTGGACACCTATGTACTTGCCGGGAGTGTAGTGATAATGATTCTTATTCATAATCAGTTAAACAAAACAGTTCTTAAGGGTAAAGGTAAAGTACGATACTTGAATCGACGTCTTAGAACACGAGTTCTCACCCATATTTGCTCGGCCATCTTTCCGGAAGTGTTCGGAGATTTCTGGATAGTGTCGCTTCAAGCATTGAAACTCACGATGCGAGGTGGCATTCCTCACCTTCCCAGATTTTTCACCTTACCCTGGCACTATTTTTGCCAGCGGCTGGGTCGACCGCAGGGGTGATTTTTTTTTTCCAACCACGAGTACACTGCTTCTAGCGGGAATAGATCACGGGTTGTCCGAACGTCGATGGCCTAGTCGGGTGGTTCTCCCAACTAGGCTACCGAGGCCCCCGAAAGTTCTTAAGCATGAGCTCACATACTGGATCTAAAGGAATAACACATTTTGTCCTAATGAAATCACGAATTTCGTTCAGGAATAGGCATGAGGTCTTCACGTAAATTTAATCCCTTCTGTATTTCTCTCCTTTCATTATTATTTCATCTCTTTCTTAGTTTGGGCTTCCTTTCCTAAATCTTGTCGTTTGTAAAATTATATTGAAATATTCACACGATTGGACTATTTCTTACCCCACACTTCCATGCATCCTCCATAAAATTACTGCGCTCATTTATGATTACACTGTTTTTAAAATGAAATAAAATGAAAACGCATTTACTGTTCTTTGAAGTATTACATATGTCTAGTAGCGCCAGATGGTAGAAGCGTACATTTATGAAAAAGCCTAACTATATTTGTGTATGTAAGTTACATGATTATGTGCGCATCTAATGCATTTGCAAGTGAGTGATTGGGAATATTATCTAAACTCTAGTGAGTGACTTCCAGATTTATCAGTAGGTAGATACATATAAATTGTTTGTCTTTTGATTTTTCGAGATTTAAAAAAGAATGATTGAATCTTATCGTATCTTACCTAATCTAGTATTTTCAATCGTATCTAGTATTATTTTTAATTTTGTATCTTGTTTTGTTCTTTACTTATTTTTCTTACCTTATATTATCTTATTTTATATGCATTTTCATGCTTCAAAAACGTAAAATGCTCCGTAACGCAAAGTGGCACAGAAGGAATATGGTGTTAGCGACCATAATTTGTATAGACCTTCGGCACGTGATTTTTTAGGGAAATGTGGTCAATATTATGGCCGTGCCGCTTTACTTTCCCAGAAAAAATCCAGTACCCATTTAAGGCTGGGTGAATCCGGACCCCGTCGGGTTGGATCGAACTCGATCTTTTGTCCTTTGATGTATATGCTTACATACATATTACTTATATTTCTGTATATGTTTACACACATATATATATATATATATATATATATATATATATATATATATATATATATGCGTATACTCTATGCATCTTCTGCAATTCTGAATATTTGTTCCCAACTTACTGTCAGTAGTATATATATATATATATATATATATATATATATATATATATATATATATATATATATATACGTGAACACTTATATAAATATGTGTATATATAAATATATGCACATGTGTGTGTGTGTGTGTGTGTGTTTGCGCGCGCGCTTGTGTGTGTGTGTGTGCGTGTAAGAAAACCGAACAGAGAATTGAAGGCTTTGAAATGTGGATATTTAGAAGAATAGGTAGAATTGGATGCAAGGAAAATAAAACAAACGACGAAGTCTTAAAACAACTAAAAATGAAAAGAGAACTACTAAACACAATTCAAACAAGACAAATGCGATTTTTGAGCCATGTTAAAAGACACAACAGCCAACTACAAGTAATCCTGGAGGGGAAAATACAAGGTAAAAGAGGCAGAGGCAGACCAATTCTAACATGGACGAGTAATATCAAAAGATGGACAAATCAGCTTATGACAACCTGTACCATCAAAGCAAGAGACAGAGCAGAATGACGCTCCATGGTAGCCAACTTTCATTGCGGAGACGGCACTCGATGATGATGAATGGATATACAGTTCTTTCCTGCCAGGGTTTGTACACAATTCTCGACGATAAGAAAGAAACAAACTCAGTATCTCTGTAGTTGGAGAATATGCATGTATGGCTAGCGAGAGTTGAGCACAGCTGGGCTGTGGTGCCGGTGTCAAACATATGAACATGTCATATTCCCGTAAAATTATTCACCCCCTCCGGACTTTGCTACAGTTTTAAAAAAGTCAACAAAACTTTCAGCATTTATTAAATGTATTACGTAATCTAGGATTAAACTTGCAATTGCTACATTAATAGTTTAATTGAGTATAAAGTATAATACTAATAATTGAGTATATTTTAAAGTATAATATTATCTGTGTAGTTCTATGCCCCACTATTTCAGAATCATCATCATCAATATCATGTGCCCTGCCGGATGGCGTAGGCGATCATGTCCCTCCACAATCTTCTATCTACAGTGCATCGTATCAGTTCTGTTGTTGACTGTTTTCCATGCCATGACACCAAGCTATCCAGTATTTTCTCTCTTTGTCGTCCGCGATCTCTCTTTCCTTTTATTTTGCCAGTTGTAACCAAGTATTCCAACTTTCCTCTTCTCATGATGTGCCCAAAAAATGTTGATTGCTTCTTTCTGATGTTTTTTTAAGAGCTCCCTTTTTGTGTTGGCTTCTTTGAGAACTTCCTCATTGGTCTTTTTATCTGTCCAGGGAACTTTCAACATTCTTCTGAGACCTCATCAAGGCCAGCTCCTTGTCGTGGGGATGGGGCTTAACAGTCACCAGGGGCTGAAAACTAAGACTGGCCAGGCCTTCCTACAACCGAGCAAGACCACAGTCTGCTCTAGCAAGTTCAAGTGCTGAAGTCGGAGGCAACCAGCCAAAAGGCGCACAACAATCAGGATGCCACGCACTCAACGCAAATGGAAGTATGTCTATAACCGCAAATCGATATGGCACTCGCCCTGTGATGGGCACTCAGGCAGGAGCAGCGCCGGGTCCTCAGCCTCGAAAGGGCCCAACCTCTATTACTGGATGTCCTTCTCAACCGCTCTGTGGAGTCAGGGGGCGAGAGAATAGAGCTACTGGCCAATCCAAAATAAGACCACTAAAAATAATGCACTGGAATGCTGAAGGCATCAACAGCAAAAGAGATGGGTACAGTAAAAAGATAGAATTAGAAAATATCCTGCATGAAGAACAAATAAGCATATGCTGTTTGCAGGAAACCCATCTAAACAACGACATAGCCTTGAAGATTAGGGGATACCAGTGCTACCGATCTGACAGAATAAATAGACAAAAGGGCGGAATACTGACTCTTGTAAGGAACAACATTAATGCATGTAAGATTGAAGTGTATATGGATGGGGCGGAATATCAAATACTGCACCTCAGGACAGGAAATACAGACTTCCATCTACTTAACTACTACTGTCCGAGTGACCGCCCACTAGCACTAGACACAATTACATTAAAAGAAAGAATAATTGTATGTGGAGACTTTAACAGCCACTCACAGAGCTGGGGCTATGAACATATGGACAAGAGAGGTGAAGAGCTTGAAAATTGGCAGGATGACAATGGGCTTATACTATTAAACCAGGCAACAGATCCACCAACATTCTACTCCAGGTCATGGCATACCACATCTACACCAGACCTTGCTTTCCATTCACCAGACCTGGATTGGAATATCACACGAATTGTTGGGAAACAACTTGGAGGCAGCGACCACCGACCAGTCTTTTTAGTGGTACAAAATAAGGCCATCAGGGAGAGCAGCACTCTCTCCAGGTGGAATTACAAAAAGGCAGACTGGAAAATGTATCAACACTACACCAGTTTACTGACTAAAGATATAAATACAGATAGAGACATCAACAAAATAGTTGATGAATTCAGTAGACTAATAATACAAGCTGCCAGTGAAACAATACCTAGAGGGGCACGGAAACACTACAAACCATACTGGAGTAGTGAGCTAGAGCAACTGCACAATGACATGGAAACATCTCGAAAGCAAGCAGAAAATAACCCTTGCCAAGAACACCACAACAACTACCAGCATGCTAAAGACAAATTTCAACGGGCTAAACTACAAGCCAGACGAAGAAGCTGGAAAGAGAAAACAGAGTCCTTGAATCTTGAACGAGACACAAGAAAAGTGTGGAAGCTTGTAAAACAGCTGAATGATGAGGGTACAGAAAGGAACACCAAAATTACACTGAAGAAGGATGGAAACATTCTAACAGGTATACATGCAGCAAATTACTTTGCAGACTCCTTTGCAAATGACAATAATATTGAAATTAGCCTAGAAAAACGACAAGAGACCCGTTTAAAACAACAAAATGCAAGACAAGAAGAGACCACACATGAATAATGGAAACACCCATTACACAAAGAGAGCTAGAGCTGGCAATATCCAAATTAAAAATGAAAAAGTCACCAGGCAATGATGGAGTGTCCAATGAAATGATTAAGAACTTGGGAACTGCAGCTAAAGCAAAACTACTGCAGATCTACAACATTTGCTGGATCACAGGTAGAGTGCCACAGGCATGGAGAGAAGCAATTATGATACCATTACTAAAGCCAGGAAAAGATGGTTCAATGACATCCAGCTATAGACCAATCAGCCTTACAAGCTGTTTGTGTAAAACAAAGGAGCGTATAATCAATCTCAGACTGCAGTGGTACCTGGAAAGTGAAAATCTCCTTGTCCCACAACAAGCAGGCTTTAGACAGTGTTACTCTACCGAAGATCAAGCAACCTATCTTTCCCAGGAAATTGAAGATGCGTTTCAAGAAAAGAAACTGGTACTAGCAGCATGGATAGACCTAAAGAAAGCATTTGATAAGGTATGGAAGGAAGGGCTTTTGAAGAAACTGAGAAATTATGGAGTAAATGGCAGGATGTACAAATGGGTCAAAGCATACCTGCATAACAGGAGAGCCAGAGTGCAACTGGATGGTCTTAAGAGTAAGAAGGTCTTATTGCGCCAGGGCGTTCCACAAGGAGGGGTACTATCTCCAACACTTTTTCTGATCTACATCAATGACCTAGTTACTGAACTACCACATGGCATCAAAGTGGCAATGTATGCAGATGACTTGGTAATGTGGTGCACAGAGGAGTATGCAACAGTGGCCTCCAAATTGCTACAAAGAGCTATGAATGCACTGAATTCATGGACAAATAGATGGTGTATCAGCATCAATACAGACAAATGCTGTACAACACTTTTCACACTCTCCCCAAAACAAAAAGCAGGAGCCATCTACATAAACAATGAGCCTGTGAAAGAAGACATACAAGCTACATATCTCGGAGTTACATTTGATAACAAACTATCTTGGAAACAGCAGATAAATAAGGCAACCCAAAAAGCAAGGAGGAAATTGGCTATTCAAAGAAAGTTGTGTGGAACCACATGGGGTGCGAGTGGGAAAATACTCAGTAAAGTTTACCAACAGAGTATACGCCCACATTTAGAATATGGATCATCCGCATGGTGCTCAGCATCAAACACCACATTGCAAGAACTGGATAAAGTACAAAACCAGGCACTTAGGGTCATCACAGGAGCAATGAAATCAACACCAATATTGGAGATGGAGAAATTGTGGAGGATACCAGCACTGAGAGAACGGAGAGACACAAAGGTGCTGATACAGGCAGAAAAATTTGTATGCATGCCGAGACATCCAATGAAGGACAGATTCCAAAATCTTGCATTGGGACGACTTAAGAGAAGCAGCTTTATCCACCAAGCCAAGCGTATTAGTAGACAAACACCAGACATGCCAAGAGTTGTTAAACCCCTTCTGCCCATACCAGAACAGACTCCCTGGACAGATGAATCAGGATTATCAGTTCAAATACGGACAGAAGTGAAAGGAATAGTTGACAAAGAGGAACAAAATAGTCTACAGCGAAAAACAATAACTCTCAGTTTCCTGGATGAAGAATACCCACAAGACCTATGGATCCGTGTGTACACAGATGGATCAGCACAGAATGCAGTAAAGAATGGGGGAGCAGGTGCATATATAGAGTACCCAAATAACACTAGGGATATGAATAAAATAGCAACAGGGAAATATTGTCACAATTATGATGCAGAAATACAAGCAATAAAGTTGGCAATAGAAAAACTGCTGAACAGTAATCTTAGCCCACAGCCTGTAGTGTTTTTGACAGATGCAAGATCAGTACTCCAGGCACTACAATCCAGAAAATTACCATATCTGCAGACCTTATTGACTGAACTCTGCAAGCACAACAGGGTTGCCCTGCAGTGGAACCCGTCTCACTGTGGAATACCAGGAAATGAGAAAGCAGATCAGTTGGCAAAGGAAGGTTCAACAGGCACACAACTAGATACACCAGTTACATACCATCATAAGAAACAGATAATCAAATCAATCAGAGGACCACAAGCCCAAAATCAGGATGCCTTTCATAATATGAATAGATATGAACAAGTTATCATTATACGCCTAAGAACAGGACACAATCGACTCCATAGTCACATGTATACAAAAATCAAGATCGGCACATCAACTACTTGTACATGTGGACTGGCACCCCAGACTGCTGAACACATACTTCAAGACTGCACTGAATATAGTAGACTGAGGAAAATCCATTGGCCCATAGATACAACACTACAGACAAAACTATATGGGCCACTGCAAGAATTACAAAAGACAGTAAAATTTATACAGGAAACGACATTGCAGATATAGACAATACTTCAGGCGAACGAAAGATAGATAGATTCTTCTGAGAAATCCCATCTCTGTGGCCTCTAACCGTCTTTTCATTTCTTTGTCTACTGTCCATGATTCGCTTCCATAGGTCAGAATTGGTTCTATATAGCACTGATGAACTCTCTTTCTCATTTTTATTTCAGAATGGAGTGTGCAAATAAAGATTCAGTCACAAATGAAAATGATGCTAAAATACCTTTAGATAACACATTGCTGCCACACGGTGAGCAGTCAAAATGGAGTAATAGTATTTTGAAACGATGTCTGAACGACCCAGTTCATAAACGGAAATTTCTTCAGTCTGTGTGGATTGCGTGGCTTTTCGTCGCCCTGGTAAGTTTATAAACAATTACACATTAAAGTGAAATAATTCATAGGATATTCACTATTAAGTCCAGATACTATTTTCGTATATCCCTAGACCGGCCATACGCTAATCTAATGATCTGTTTTATGTGCGACGGGGATAATTTGATGACTGTGTTTTATATTTTCGGAATTGGAGGCAAAAACGATGTCCTAACATCATCAAGCGCAATACATTTGAAAAAATATGACGATCATCATATTCAGTAGGATGTGAACTTCCGGTAAATATAGTGGTTAGGAGGCAGGAACCATTGAAGTCTGTGTATGAAAGTGTTCCTTGTTGCAGTTTCCTCATCTTCCAAGTCCGGCTTTTTGCAGGAGCTACTGAGTTAGGTGCTCTGTGCACACCATGAGCTGTGTGTTTCATCCGTTTTGATTATGTTTCGATATTCCAATTGTTTACGATAAATGATGATATCGTATGGCAGGGAACAGTTGGTTGTGTTTACTTCCTGAGTGGTCTCGCCTTATGTCTTTTTGCGTGTGCTGAGACTGCTATTATGGGGGAGCCAATGGTGGGGTGTGCTAAACACTCCAAGGTATGGTGACAGCTTTACAAATAAAGAACACAACACAATACTGACGTTTCGGCCTGTGGCCTTCTTCAGAATACAGGGACAACGATAACAAGCGGTGAAGAACAATTACTACATGTTAGATGATCAAGTGGAGGGAGAGGAAAGTAGGATGCAGAAATAAGAAAAGAGAGAAATGAATATTACATGATGAGAGGTATGATGGGCGTCAAAATATATAAAATAGAAAAAGAGAAAAATGTATAATAAATTGTACTTAGCTGAGCTCAGAGCAGGAAATCTGTAATCCGTTCTGAAACAAGACAGAATGACTAGAAGCGCAAAGAATTTGTATAGAAAGCAACCCGTGACCAAGACAGGTCAGTATAGAGGGCAAACGGATCTAATATCGGGAAAACCAAAGGGGGGGGGGGGGAGAGAAAAGGGGGATAGACGAAGACACTCCTGGGACACAACAAGCAATCACATATAAATCACTCAACAATGGAAGTGAGAGATCACGCGAAAGGTTAAGAGAAAGAAATTGAATGACACGACAAAGTAGTGAACTAGGCAATGGGTGAGAGAGATGGACTCTACAGAATGGATGGCCTCGAACTGAAAGAGTTGAGAGGTAGGTCAACGAAAGGAAGGATTGGGTACTGGAGGAAGAGATAAGGAGAGGAAGAATAATAAAGCCGGTATAATGAGAAGGGCGATAGAGGGGTGGTCCGGAGGAAGTTAGTCTATCGGGAGGTAGGGAAGTATTAGAGGAGGAGGTATGGAGAGGAGGGATAAGAAGCAGGTATGTGAAAACTGGATAGGGGAGAGGCGGTAGGTCAGAAGTGAATGGAAAAAGAGAAAGTCTGTAAGAAGTGGAGCAATAGGGGATGGTGTGCAAGAGGTATGAACCATAGGAGGTAAAGAAGTAGGGAAATGATAGAACAAAGGGGGGAATGAAAGTGGGCATCAGGATAAGGGGGATACTGGAATAGTAGGTATAGATGAGTAGTGACTACAAGTGAATAGAGAGGAGAGGGATGAGCTAGGAGTAGATCAGCAGAGGGGTGGTAGGAAGGACGAGGAACAATAGAAGTGGGCAGAGAGATTGTACGTACAGTCCAGGTGGAGAGGTGATATAGTGATAAAGAGGTAAAGGACATGAAGGTAGTCAGAAGAGAAAAAGGTGTAGGGAGAGGGGGGGTTTAGGAGGAAGAAGGCAAGATGGGGGTTACTCAAAGAGGATATGAAAAGCAGGGATGGACGAGGAGTAGAGGACCCAAGAAGAGAAATAGGAAGAGAGGTCCATAGGTGGGAGGGTGGAGTCGGAGGCAGGAGGGTCCTCAGAGGGACAGGGATACATTGATGCCACGAGGGGTGAGGCAGCCCCAACGAGCGATCAGACGGTGCTCAAGAGTGAGCCGACTGTGGTGATCAGAGGAGCATGATATTAGGCCAGTTACCAAGACATCAGTCTTACCTCGATGGCCCCTCGAGTTAAAGTGGGCTGCTACAGGAGTGTCCGCTTCTTGGGTGATGTCATTCAAGTGTTCACGGCACCTATCGCCGATTCTGCGACCAGACTGACCGATGTAGGTCAACTTGCATCGCTTACAAATGATGGCATAAATGATGTTCCGCGATGTGCAAGTGAATCCCTCTCTGATCTCGAAAGGACCATTAGGGAATAGGACAGTGTCGGTCTGGAGAACGTGGTCACAAGTTTTACATACTCTCCGGTTGCAGCGGATAGTGCCTCGATGGCTGAAGTGGTCAGCAGGAAGACTACCCCTGACAAGAAAGTCTCGGAGGTTCCGGTCACGTCTAAAGGCCACTAGTGGCGGGTCAGGGAAGAGCAGACGAGTAGTAGGGTCAGATCGGAGAATAGGGAGGTAGCGGTGGATGGTCCTAATAGCGGCGTAGTGGTGAGGGTGATGGGTGAGAGCGAGCACTACTCTATCAGAGGGGGGATGAGTAGAGGGGGTAAGAGCAGACTGACGTGAAGTGTGGAGAACTCGACGCAGGGCAGGGAGGAGAGCTGATTCTGGATAAAGGCGTCGGCGGAAGAAGTCAAGCATAAGGTGGGCATTGTGAAGGAAATCTTCATCGTCTTGGCAAAGGCGACGAAGTCTGAGAAGCTGAGAATAAGGAAGAGAGTTCTTGCAGGATGTAGGATGAGAGGAGTCGTAGCGGAGGAAACTATGGGAGTCAGTGGCCTTGTAGAAGACCGAGGTGAGAAGATGAGAGGTGCCCAAGGAGACTAGGATGTCCAGGAAAGATACGGAGGAGGTGGAGATGTGGAAGGTGATGTGGATAGAGGGGTGGAAATGTCCGACATATTCGATGAAACGGGAGATCTCATCTTCTGGAAGGTCAGACAGACCAATGCAGTCATCAATGTACCTACGATACATAATGGGAAAAGAGGGCCCTGGTAGGTTTGGATAATTTGGTGCTCTAGATAACCCATGAAGAGACAAGCATAGCTAGGGCCCATTTTAGTGCCCATCGCCACACCGCTGATCTGGGTGAAGAAATTGCCATTGAACTCGAAAGAGTTGAGGTTCAAGACTAATTCTGCTAGACGGAGGAGGACGCCAGTGGCGATGGAGGGTTGGATCCTAAGGTCCAGGAAAAACTGAAGAGCTTGAAGGCCGTCGGAGTGGGGAATAGAAGTATACAGGGAGCAGACATCCATAACGAAGAGGCGGTAGTGACGATCAGGAAGGAGGGTGATAGAGGAAAAGATTTTAAGGGCGTCGTTAGTGTCTTTGACATACGAAGGGAGGCCCATAACTATGGGTTGAAAGACACTGTCGAGGAAGTCAGAAATGAGAACCGTAGGACATGAGATGGAAGAGACAATAGGACGTCCAGGAGAGTCAGGTTTATGTATTTTAGGCAGCATATAAAAAGAGGGTCTGCCCAAGCAGTGGTCAGGAAGGATCATGCTGGAGGAGCTAGAGGGAAGTAATCCATCCTGAATGAAACGGAGGATCGTACGACGCACCACGGCGTTATTAGAGGCAGTAGTGTCGTCGAGGGTGGGGAGGTAGAAAGTCGAGTCGGATAATTGTATATCCCCTTCCCGGATATAAAGGTCTTTCCTCCATACCACCACAGAGCCGCCCTTGTCGGCCGGCTTGATGACAATATCATCACGTCGGCGAAGATCCTGGAGGGCTTGGTACTCTTCACTACTAAGATTAGAGCGTCGAAGTCTATGGGGACGAAGTGCCTTAATATCCCGGTAGGTACTGTTAATGAACTGGTCCAAAGCCTGTGATTCGCCCGAGCGGGGAGTCCAGTCAGATTTACGGGAGGAAAAGCGGGCAAATTCGTCTGTAGGAGGAGGTTGAGAGGAAGAGTTCGGATGATTAAAGTAATAGAGTTTGAGTCGTAGTCGTCTGTGATACTCCTGAATGTCCCGTAAGAGAGAGAATGAGTCACTCAAAGGGCGAAGGGGGACAAACTTAAGACCCTTGCTGAGAAGAGAGCGCTCATGGTCGGAAAGGGGCAAATCAGGGGGAATACAAGTGACAAGGGAGCTAGAGTCAGAGGCATTGGGGAGAGGAGGAGGTGAGGGAGGAGGAGGACGGAGGTTCAAGAGTTTACGTTTGTGCTGAGAGGATAAAAAGTCATACATAGATCGGTTGTGGTGGTGGATGGTATGGCGGATGAAGCGAAGAGTACCAGGAAAGTTAGAGGTGAGTAGATGGAGTTGGGATAGGAGGTGTTGTTGGCGGGTGTTAAGGTGGGATATAAGACGAGAGTGGCTAGAAGCGACAAGACGAACACGTTTCAGGCCATGCTGGAGTTCAAGGTTCTGGAGTTGGCGGCGAAGATAGTTAGAGAGGTGGGGTTGACCGACTTGAGGTGAGAACCCACACGGGAGAAATTTACGATGGAGGCAGTTGTTCAAGAAATTAAGATGACAGGTAAATCTAGTTTTCTTGAAAGTAGTGAAGGCAAAGTCCTTGGAGATGTTAGAGAGTTCGGGGGGTAGGGTGGAGAAAGAGGCGATGATGGAGTGACGGATAGAATGAGATAGATGTTTGAGGGAGGGCATAGTGAGGAGATAGGAGAAGATCGAGAAGAGAAATGAGAGATAAACCAACTAGATGAAGATAGGTAGGATACGTAAAGGTATAGAGAAGCCAATAATAGAAAGAGGGAAGGTAGTGAATAGAAAGTATGAGGAGCAAAGTACAAGAGGGGAGGGTAAGGAAGCACCCAGAAGTGAAGGCGAGGAGAGACTGACGAGAGATAGAATAGGTAGGTGAAAGAACGGAGTGGAAATGGTTCTAACTAAAGTACACAGATATGAATGACGTTAAACAAACATCAAGTAGCAGCGATATCAATTGAGTAGGGAACAGGAAAATAATTGCAATGCTGCGGTAAAGCTGGTAGCAAGGAGCCAATGGTGGGGTGTGCTAAACACTCCAAGGTATGGTGACAGCTTTACAAATAAAGAACACAACACAATACTGACGTTTCGGTCTGTGGCCTTCTTCAGAATACAGGGACAACGATAACAAGCGGTGAAGAACAATTACTACATGTTAGATGATCAAGTGGAGGGAGAGGAAAGTAGGATGCAGAAATAAGAAAAGAGAGAAATGAATATTACATGATGAGAGGTATGATGGGCGTCAAAATATATAAAATAGAAAAAGAGAAAAATGTATAATAAATTGTACTTAGCTGAGCTCAGAGCAGGAAATCTGTAATCCGTTCTGAAACAAGACAGAATGACTAGAAGCGCAAAGAATTTGTATAGAAAGCAACCCGTGACCAAGACAGGTCAGTATAGAGGGCAAACGGATCTAATATCGGGAAAACCAAAGGGGGGGGAGAGAAAATGGGGATAGACGAAGACACTCCTGGGACACAACAAGCAATACATATAAATCACTCAACAATGGAAGTGAGAGATCACGCGAAAGGTTAAGAGAAAGAAATTGAATGACACGACAAAGTAGTGAACTAGGCAATGGGTGAGAGAGATGGACTCTACAGAATGGATGGCCTCGAACTGAAAGAGTTGAGAGGTAGGTCAACGAAAGGAAGGATTGGGTACTGGAGGAAGAGATAAGGAGAGGAAGAATAATAAAGCCGATGGGGACTTCATGTACCTTTCTTTGTTTGGGAGATGAGTTAGTAATTCGGATGATTCCACTGGCACGGGCGGTTGAGCAATTATGGATTTTAATTCGTCTGCAGAGATACCGGAATCTTCCATAACCAAAGAACTATTTTCTTTTATTTTGAAGCTGCCTGATTATGTCTCTTCATTTCTTCCTGCCCCTTGCATGTTGTTTTCCACTTCACAATTCACAATAAATGTTAACTCTTACTGTACTGGCTCAAAATCCATGTTTTTAGAGAGTATTATTATTTTTTTTATTTGGAACATGAGTCTATATCGTAGTAAAAAAAAAAAATTATTATAATAAGGCAGAGTTCAAACCATAATGTCCCAGTATAAAAAAAAATCTACATATTTCAGTGATGCGTTATATATAACATTTTAAAGAATTAGATAAACGTTCATATAAAAAGTATTTACTACAGTATTTTTGCTAGAAAGATATTTAAAATAAACTACATAATAGACCCGATATTTCTAGAGCTAGAAGAGGGAATGAGCAACGCCTCTTATCTTAGGAGCTAATAATTGTTCCAAAGATTAATATTATGAAACATTTATAAATCTGAATCAGAAATTTCATCCATGCTGGTAGATAAATCATATTCAACATTTTTTAGAGTAATCCATGATTTAATTGTGAGGCTTGTTTGGCCTAAAATCGTTGTTTAGGTTTTTATAAGAAAGCCGTTTTTTCATCAGTGAAATTTAAATCACTAGGTTTAACAGACAACTCAAAATGATTAAAAACATAATGAAACTGCCTTTAATAACATCACCAGTAGTGAGTTGCGAAAGTAAACACCAGGAATAGCATTTTTTTAAAAACTAGTTTGAATGAAATACAAAAATAATTGTTCTTTTAAGTTCCGAAATTAAAGGCTTAATTAATCTTCTGTTATTATTAGCTATGCCGTAACAGACAGGTAAGTTTTTCCGAGCTAAAATTAGCTGCTCAGTAAGGAAATAGTAAACAGTAAAATGATATCTTTCCATGTTTATTGAATGGTGTTATTTATCTTTAAACATCTTTGTCTATGAGGTATGAACATTTTGAGTGGGTTTTCTCTGCAGCAAATGTTCATCTTTAAAACTTCTTTTTTAAAAATTAACCTTCAGCAACAGAAAAAAAAACCCAATAATTAACCTTGTTGTGTAGACTGCAAAATATGTTTCCGTCTTTGACTAATATTAACATCAACCTATTGTAACTACTGTGGTAGATAGATGATCGTGACTTGTACACAAACTTCTACTTTTACATTTTGTTTATCAATTCTGTTTGGGAATTTTGTACCAAAATATTTTATAAAACTATCTCCGTCAGCCTTGGGGTATTTAGGTGTATCCGAGACAATGGAAAACTTTTGGAAACAATGGAAACAATTGTAGAGGTGTGACTTTACAGACGAAGGTTGACCATACCACGAACAGTTAAACAAATTAGTAGGTGGATATTCTAACAGAGGTCAAATCATCATCATCATCATCATAGTGTGCCCTCTCCGCAACGAAGGTTGGCTACCATGGATCGCCATTCTACTCTGTTTCTTGCTTTAAAGGTGCAGGCTGACAAAGATTGACTTGTCCATCTTTTGATGTTATTCGTCCATGTTAGTCTTGGTCTGCCTCTTTTGCCTTGTATTTTTCCTTCCAATATTACTTTTAGTAGGTTGTTGTGTCTTTTAACATGCCCCAAAAATTTAATTTGTCTTGTCTTATTTGTGTTCAACAGTTCTCTTTTTATTTTCAGTTGTTTTAAAACTTTATCGTTTGTTATCTTTTGTTTCTATCCAATTATACCTATTCTTCTATAAATCCACATTTCAAAGGCTTCAATTTTCTGTTTTCTTGTCTAATGTCCATGTTTCTGCACCATACAGGAATATTTTTGCCATTCTTAGTTTCAGCCCTGCTGATATTTGTTTTGTTGTTAGTATATTTGTCATGGCATTAAAATTACTTTTTCCCATACCTATTCTTTTATGAGGCATTCACATGAGGCATTTTCAGAACACGAAAAGCGAAAATGGCAGACCACCGTGAAAGAGATTGGAGCCTCATCACGTAACACTCCAAAGAAAGCCATGGAGAAAAATTCTAACTACCGTAGTAAGAACGAATTAAAATTAGCTACATGGAATGTTAGGACCTTATATCAACAGAGGTCAAAGCATACCCAACAAATGGTCGTTGCCCAGTCAGTATTGGTGGCTATGTACTAAGAGCTGAATAGCCGGAAGTTATTGTGACAACTGAAATGTTAATTGTAGAATAGATAGAAGGACAAACATAAACAGTTATCGTTAAAAATATATTTCTGCTTTGCGGATTCGACAAAACTAAACAAAGCAAGTTTTCATATCAAAGTTGTCTGTAAAAGTGCAAAGTCAAGTTTACATTGTTTGATACTTGTATATTGACAGGGAATGATGTTAGCTCAAAATGGGCCGACACTTCTAGATTTACAGATCGTCACCAACGTTGATCTACAGACATCTTCTTACTTCCTCACTGGATTTTCTCTCGGGTTTATGGCTGGATGTGCTCTCTGTGGTGTAATGTACGATAGGGTAAGTGCTTGCTGTATTCACATATCTCAGGAGTTCTGTATATCACACAATTATTACTTACTTTATCTCTAAAATTGTAAAACGTAAAATAAATAAACGACTATACAAAATTCCAATAATCAAAACAATGTTTTTAAAAGAAGATCTAACAATTAGAACAATGTTCGTCAACATTTTTGTTCTACTTAGCGTCCACTTTTATCAAGTTAACAAATGAAACTAATAATTCCAGTGAATAAAAGGCTGCAGTTGCAATGAAAAAAATAACATCACTTATCACTTTAAATTTAATGGGATCCTTGAGTCTGTTGCTGATAAACTACATTTTGGCCACCACTATTACACTAACTCTTAATATTATACTAAACAATAATTAAATTTATTTATTAAGTATATGAACATATGATAATGTAAAAAAAACAAATAATAATAAAAGGAAATTCTTTATTCAGAGCTTCGCAGCATGAGGAAATCTGATCATCCGAAGTGAAAACCCCTCCAGCAGTTGTTTCTTCCCTCTAACGTCTTGATAATCTAAGTGTCAAGTGCCAGAGGTATACAAACTAACAGAACTATACGACAATGAGCGTGACAATAAAGCAACATTTGATTTTAAATAAAATTATAGAATTTTAATATTTTTAGTGTTGTAGGCTATGATAATATTTTATAATTAAAAGAAGATATTTGCAGATACTTTTAAAATAGAGATTATGGAATAACTAGAGATTATTTAAGCAGTAGAAGACGTTGGTACTAAAACATTAACATATTTATGTAATAATATACACATTACAGAACATACCAGTAAATAATTTGAAATAAGGCAATCGTAGTCATTGTCTTGAATGATAGACTTCTGGAGCGAAATGCAGACATTTTAAGACAAAACATAATTCTGATGAATCATGCCACAAATATTTAAAAATAATACATGTTATACAAAAGAGAATCCAATGTAAAACAACATAGATTCAAGAGAAAACTTTTTGAATCGATGAAAAAAGTATTGAGCAATTAAAAGTCACGAATACCATGTGGCACAATACCAGCAAGACAGTACAATTAGAATAACTCATGGTATGTATCTTCTCGATAGCAAATATGCAAATATGGATGTAAATCATAGGCAATCTCACAAAACAGCAAGTAAGAAAATTGATTAATTCCAAACAAAATGCTACAGAAAAATATTTCAGATACATTGGATAATGACAAAGGGAATGAAGACATATTAAACGATTTAAACATTAAACTGGCTTTTAAACACCATCCTGTAAAGGGAATTAAACTATTATGGCCACGTCAAAAGACACAGTGAGCAGGAAAGAGCAAGAATGGAAGAAATGCTTCCTGGTCGACGCATCAGGGGTAGACCAAGAAGGAGATGTTTTCACGACATCAAAACGATCAAGAGCATGACAAAAGAAGCAGTGATAGATCTGGCTAAAAACAAAGATTTTTTCAGATGGGCTGTGGTGAATGCTAGTATTCGTGGGAGGTCTGGCTAGAGACAAAGATTGTTTCATTATGTCAAATGAATCTTTGTCTCATGTCACTCCAGCAATCGTAGACTGCTCACCCATGAAAACCGTCTCATAGTCTATTTGGGTTTGCTGTTCCTACAAGGCATGAACTTATCGCTCTCATAAAAATAGGTTACCTGCTACACATTTCTAGGGGTAATTTTCCAGCAATTAACTAAAATGCGGGTATCTGTCTTTTCTATTGTTGATTGTGTATTTTTAAGAGTGCTATCTATATTTAACAAACAAACTGGCATTTGTATCCCATTGTAATTTGTATCTATGCTTTGCTTCAGTGTTTATTAAGTGTATACACTAAGAGTATCTTTAAATACGGAGATGTCAGGTTTAAGCATCAATGGAAATAAAAATATAAGGTGAGTTGATAGAAATAGTTGAGCATAAAGTCTGTGCAAACGAAATACAAAAACTAGTCAAAGATAAAAACTAGAAAAGCAATGAATATTTTTTCATATATATCATAAACATATCATAGTTTTTTATATAGTAAGTAAAAGTAAAGTACCCCCGTCACGCCAAGTGGCGTGTAGGGAAATATGGTGTTAGTGACCCTATATTTTACAGACCTTCAGCACATGATTTTTGGGCTAATGTGGTCAGTATTACGCCCGTCCTGCTTTACTTTCCCAGAAAAAAATCCGGTATCCATTTAAGGCTGGGTGAACCCGGAAGCCGTCGATTGGGATCGAAATCTATCCCTTGTCCGTGGTAGTCCAGTTCACTAACCACTGAGCTATCTCGGCTCGCATGTTTTTGATATGCATATTGCAAATACTTAAAGTATTAAAATAAATAAATAAATATATAACCAAATATATAACCAAGAACCTACCTATTATTATTCAAATAAATTGAGACTATCTAAAATGCGTTCAAGAATATTGCTAAATTAAACATGACATAAAAATTGAGTGAAAATGCAAGACTTAATAATAGAATAGGGAGCCGCAATAGCTTAGTGGTTAGTGAACTGGACTACAAGAGACAAGGGAAGGGTTCGATCCCAATCGACAGCTTCCGGATTCACCCAGCCTTAAATGGGTACCTGATTTTTTTCTGGGAAAATAAAGCAGCACGGGTGTAATACCGACCACATTACCCCAAATATCATTTGATGAAGGTCTGTAAAATATAGGGTCACTAACACCATATTTCCCTACACGCCACATGGCGTGACGGGGGTACTTTACTTTTTACTTTACTAATAATAAAATAGTAAAGCTTATTTTCATAATATTAAACGTGAACTCACATTAACATTAATAATATTATCATCATGTACCGTGCCTGCTGGCGTAGTTGATCATGTCTCTCCACAACTTTCGTTCACAACAGTTATTTATCATTTCTGTTGTTTACCTTCTGCCAAACCATTCTCTTTACCTGTCTAGTATCATTTTTCTTTGCTTCCCTCTATCTCTTCCGTCCCACAATTTCCCAGTTGTCATAATATATTCCAGTTCCCTTCTCATTACATGGTTATATTGATGATTGTTTCTTCCTAATATTAGATATTACCCCTCTTTTTGTTTTGGCCTCTTTAAGAATGTTTTCATTACTTTTCTTAGCTGTCCATGGTATTCTCAACATTTTCTGTAAAACCACATTTCTAAAGCTTCAAATGATTTTAATGTCTGTTATCCTATTGCCCATGATTCACGTTCATATATGTTAAGTCTGGCTCTACATAACATTTAAGAATTCTTTTTCTTGTTTTTTATTGTCAAAAATGGATTGCACGGTATTTTCTTCATTTTTTTTGGAAAACTGCTTTTGTCTGAGCCATTTTGCTACTTACTTCTGTTGTACATCTACCATCTGAGTGAGGATAATATTGTTCCCAGATATTTAAATTAATTTACCTGTTTTAATATTGTTCCACTTGTCTTTATTGTGCATTGCGGTGATGTGTTTTTCTTTGTTGCTACAATTATTTCTTTCTTTGTGAGAGCAGAGGCAGAGTCCTTTATTTTTTGCTTTCTTTCGCTATAATGTATAACATTTCATGTAACTCGTTTCCATTCTTAGCGATTAAGGCTGTATCATCAGCATACCTTAGATTATTTATATTACAACCCACAATTGTTATTCCAGGCATGCCCCTTATGGATCTTAAAATAATCTCACTATAAATATTAAACAAACCTGGTGACAGGACACAACTTTATCTAACAACCTGTTTTATTTCTTGAAACATTCCAAATTGATTTCCTGTTATTATGACCGTTGTTTGTTGCTAGTACATGTTTTTATTAGTCTTAGATCTTTGCTGTCTACGTTTATGCCTTCTAATATTTTGATTATTCCTCGGTGCTTTATTTTGTCAAATATTTTGGTATAATCTATGGACATAGGTATTGATCTGTCTTCACATCTATGGCTCTGTCTAAATATCTTATGACCTATTTAGCATTGTTCGTTCCTTTACATCGATTTTGTTTCACGCTCTTCGCATGATGATTCTTAGTAATATCATAGTCATGTGACTCATAAGGCTTATTGTGCCATGATCATCGCATTCAATCGCACCATATTTCTTTGATAGGGCTGTGAATATTGATTTGAGCAGGTCTTCTGATATATATCGTTGTTGTAAATATCATTCAATGAAAAGTGTTCCTTTTTGCAGTTTCCTCATATTCCAAGTCCGGCTTGTTGCAGGAGCTACTGAGTTAAGTGCTCTGTGCACACCGTGAGCTGTGTGTCTCATCCGTTTTGATCATGTTTCATATTCCAATTGTTTACGATGAATGATGATATCGTATGACAGGGAACAGATGGCTGTTTTCACTTTCTGCGCGGTTTCGCCTTATGTCTTTTTGCGTGTGCTGAGACTGCTACGATGGGTACTACAGTTACCTTTGTTTGGGAGATGAGATATTAAATCGGATGATTACGCTGGCACGGGCGGTTGAGCAATTATGGATTTTAATTCGTTTGCTGTGATACCGGGGCCTTCCATAACCAAAGAATCAAAGATATCATTATATATTTTTGTTATTATTTCTATTTCAAGATTACCCATGGCTTCAATCTCTTCTTTAGTTATATTATCTGGTCCAGAAGCTTTCCTGCTTGTTTAATGCGCAAGGGTTCTTCCACTTCTTCTTTGATAAATTCTGGTCCTTCCCCATTATCCTTAATATTTACTTCTGTTCGTTAATCATCAATAACATCTTTAAATTATTCTCTCCATCGTTCCCTTAAGCTTTCTTATTCAATCAACTGTTCTCCTTCCTTTGATCTTAAACATCCAGTTTTTGATTGCTTTTTTTCTTTCTGTTAATTATCCAGTTTGTTTGTATATAGTTTTGGCATCTCCTTTTTTGTTGTGTATCAGTTGCTTTGCAACTCTGTTTTAGCCATGCTTCCTTTGCTTCATTGCATTTTATTACAATTTCTGTATTTAATCTCTTATACTCATATTTGTTATTCTTATTTCTTCTTCTTGTATCCATGAGCTGTAAAACGTCATATGTCACCCATTTCGTTCTTGAACTTGTCTTCACTTGTGGTATGAACTCTTTTTATGCTTGTTGCATTGATTCTTTTAGCATTTCGCACTGGTCATCAATGCTTTGTATCTTCTCTAGTGCATTGTACCGAATCTGAATTGTGATGTTATATTTGTCTTTTAATCTCTTGTCTGATTTGAGTAAATCTAAATCTAATTTTATATTAACTGAGGCTCGTTTTGCTGTTTTTAATTTTACTCTAAGCTTTCCCACAACTGGTACATGATCACTATTGCAATCTGCCTCTGGTCTAGTTTTCACACATACCAGACTGTTTATAAATCTATTGCTTATCATTATATAATCAATTTTATTACGTACGTTGTCTCCTGAGCATTTCCATGTCTACTAACGTCTTGGATGTTGCTTAAACTAGGTGTTTCCTATCATCATGTTGCGTGTTCTTGCCCAGTCAATAAGTTTGTCACCTCTTTCATTTCTCTCGCCTAAGCCATAATAACCAACTACTTCCTCAACTCTTTCCTTTTCTACTTTTGTGTTGAGATCCCTTAGAACTATTGTGTTTTCATGTGGTTTGCCTTGACGAAGTGCCATATTACGCTCGTGATAAATGTTCAACTGTTTCCTCTAGACTGTCTGCTGTTGTTCCTTTAAGAAGAAGTATACAGGAGTATACAGTTTAAAAGTAAAAGTAAAAGTAAAGGTTGTCTTCACGCCTTGCTAGGCGTTTGGGGAATATCGTGTTAGTGACCACATTTTTCTATAGCCACTGTACATTTTTGGGTGATATGGTCGGTATCACGCCAGGCCGCCTTTACTTCTCAAAAAAATCTCTGGTACCCATATTTAGAGGCTGTGTGAACCCCGGAGACTTGTCAGTCCGACAAAAAATCCGCTGCTGCTGGGGATCGATCCCTGGTATACAGTTTAGGACAGGTTTAATATCACTGCCCTTGCAACAACAACAACATTGCAACTTTCATGAAACTATTCTCATTGAAACATTTATTACGTGCACTCTCAGTGTACCCAATAAAATGTCAGGATGGGAATGAGATGTACTTTCTCCCCAGCATTTCTGACAATCAAAATATGTTAAACCCAAATTAATTAATTAATAATATAATCAAGACTAAAATTGAGAATAATAGTGTAACAATTGCAAAACCTTCTTGTATTTTTTAAAAAAAAAACATGGACACCAAGGAAGAAACCAAACTCAAAATAGAAGTTTTAGAGATTTGAATTAAGAAACGAATTTGGAAAGAAATGAGTTGACAGAAAATAAAGCAAATTATGAAGTTGAAACCAGCTGAAAATTAAGAAATAATTATTTAACATAGTTTTTACAAGGTACAGGAAATTTTGTGGACAAATGAAGTGGAACAATAGTTTACTGAAAGTCATTTTTAAGGGAAACAACATCCCTTACAAGCAAATAATGTTTAGGTAGGCGAAGACTATAGACTACTGGTAACATAGGAAGAAATGGAAAATAGAATCTCTAATAGTGTGTGCGGCCAAAGCAAACGACAATGAGAATTGACCCTCCATTGTAGCCAAGCTTTAATGCAAGGACAACGCAAAAAAAGTTTCTTTAAATAAATTGTGGATCTTCCATATAGCATGACATTTTTTCCTAGCCCGCCTTAAAGTTGAAACAAACGAGCCCACATGGACCGTACCGCTCAAGTTGAAGGGCACGGTTTAACAGTATTATCCTGAGGTCGACCTTGGAGTTTGGTCGACCTTGATGGCTAAGACGATTGAGACCATACGCACAATTCAGATGTTACGTAAATGAGATGACGAGACATTTATTATTATTATCCAGGTAGAAAATTTCCTTGATCATACAAGTAATTGATGCGACAGCAACCAACGAAACTAATGTTATCTTTATTGACCCACCATCTGCCTGCTCACTCACTCATCAATAATTTATTTTTAAATTTCAGTAGAGCATAAATAAAATGTAATTAAGCATCGGCAAGTTAACAAATGGCGATTAAGGAGAGTCGAGCATGATATTGGCTATCCTGTACTGCAAAAAAAAAGACGAAAAACTTCACAAACAATATTCTTGGAGAAGACAGATGGAAGCAGAGATGAAAATGGTTAAGAAGATATGGAATGATCTTAAAAGAATGGCAAGAAACAGAACGGCTTGGAAAGTGTTTGTTGAAGATCTATGCACCACTAGGAGCTGAAAAGGTAGAAGAAGAAGTTAACAAATGTGTGTACATATCATTGCGATTGTAGAGAATATAGACAAAACATCAAAATATAAATTAAACCACTCCAGTATCTTTTATATATTACTTTAAACTGAGCATTTGATGACTCCTACATTTTAATATTTGACAGTAAATTACATTTCTAGTGGAACTATTCTAATTTTTGTTTTAGGAGATCGTTTTTTTATTTTTTTTATATTTTACCTTCTATGGTAACTCATATTGTGAACGCCCCTTATTCTTTTTATTTTTTGTCCAACGCAGAATGTTTAAATTAATAAGCAGGATAATGTAACAGCGGTGATGAGGTTTTGAAGTACTCTAATTGTCGCTCACTAAAATGTGTCAGTTTGAAATTTTATTTTAAAAAGCTGAAAATGGAAATTGCTTTTTTTAGCAATACATATAGTTATCAAATTCTTTTAACAGAAAATGTAATCAAACTTGGGTGCCATATTAGCGCTGACGAAGAAAAGAAAAAAATTGACAGAATGGAGAATACAATATAGGATAGGTTTTATATCACCGGCCTAGCAACAACACCATTCCAATTTTCATGATTTTTTTCTCATTGAAATATTTATTACGTGCACTGTCTGTGAAACTGTTAAAATGTCAGAATGGAAAAGAGATGTACATGCTCCCCAGCATTTCTCTCAATCAAAATATGTAAAACCTAAAGAAGGCTTGAGATATAACAAACTGGAGTAATTACATTATATATTTATCTGTGTCTATATGCATCTCTGTATGTCTGTGTCCATGTTTCTTTGTATCTGTGTGCATGACTGTGAGTGTCATTTGCACCCATTGTTTAAATGGTGTTTATTGTAATCTTGCGCTGTTATATAACAATTAAAAATAAATTATCCCTGTCAGTTTGTCACAAGCCATTCATTAGTTCTGTATTCTTTCAGGATTCCATTTTCATCATAGAACATCTACTTTTTTTTTTATAGAAGACAAAATAAGCTATTTATTTAGTGGTTCCCATTAGTTTAGTTGCTTCTCAATATTTTGTGGCCGCTCATCTGCGAGTCATTTATCCAAGAACGCTGCGCGCCGTTTATTCAGAACGCTGTGCGTTCAAATAGAATAGTATAAAGGGAAAAACGCGCCTTTTTCACAGAATGTAAAACGTTCAGTGGAACAGTGTGAGCGACCGGGATGAACAGTTTATTTTTTGCTTGAATGGGGGACTGAGCAGATATGGGAATGCCGCACCTGCAGTGAAGCTATTCCGTTCTTAAGTCTGAAGTCGTATAGTCGCTTATAAGAGCGTACCAAATTAGAATGTCTGCATTTTGACTCTAAGTTAATGTAATGTTAAGTTATTAAACTGTATTTACTGATTACTTATTTGTGAATTCCCAGGTAAACAAGAATTGTCTCCTGCTAACAACCGTGCTGGGACTTGGTACATTCACCATTATAACTCCGCATTGTTCCCACTTTGTAGCCATGATCTTTGTTCGAACACTTGCTGGCATTTGCTTAGGTGTTCTCCGTACAGGTAATATCTTTATAAGATAGAACGTAGAACTATGTCATATTTTTAAAATATACATCTTCAAAGTGCAAGGGGGAGATGTAGTAATTCACAATATAGTGTTGATATGCAGTGAGAAACTCCAACAGTTTGATTGTATGTACATATTTTAATTCTTTAAAAGTTAATTTCTAATCCCATTCCGTAAAACGAGAGAACCGTAACATATTAGACCTGAAGCAATTACATTTCCAATATCGTTATTAATAACCATAACAGAAAAAAAATGTTAACTTCGGGTAGTTGTAGTTTTCATTTTTTTGTAAAATGAAATAATTGTATTTCCAATTTTCAGTCCTAAATTATTGCCGGAATGAGGTTTCGGCAAAGGAAAATGCCTGTAACCATATTCTCTTAGTTCTGCCTGCACACACTGAATTAACGGGCCTATTATTATATTTAGCTCGAGCAAAGAAAATAAATTCATTTCAAATGAATTGTTGTGTAATCAAAATGGAAACATGCATTATTATTAGGCCTATTTGTTTAGGAAATCTGAAGGAAGACTTTCAAAGGAGGGGGGAAGGTAAATGGCCTTTTCCCCCCTCTTTTCTAGAAAATAAAATAAACAGAATAATTTTACTTGGGATACGGTATTTACAACTACAACAAAATATCGGAAAAATTAAAGTTGAAAAGTAGTGTTTTTATGAAAGTGCAGTGATTAATGATTTGGTTTACTACGGACAAGCAAGAAGTCTGGTTAATCGCCGTCATATCAGTTCATGTACTCTTGATCTTGATCACCCCCGCCCCCCCCCCCCCCCCGCACCACTGCCGCTGCACTTTGCATGTGACTCGTTTCATTTTTCGCTACCCATCACTGCTGGGCGAGATGATTAATCTATAAAGTGTATATGTGCCTGTCAACTTTGCTTCTTCTACTAGTGCTCTTTTCAGTGTTTAACTAGGCCTTATATTTTTTTTATTTTCCACATAAACGCTTATTTTGTTTTGGTGTCTCTTCACAACACATGTACGTCTATCTTCTCCTCCTAACTATAGTTGAGATCGTTGATTGCATTGCCATTTCTCTTATCTCTATATTAGTCTTGAATGCATTCCAGTGTAGATGAGATAGTTGATTGCATTGCCATCTCTCTTATCTCTATATTGGTCTTGAATGCATTACATTATACTCAGAGTATTCTTCTTAAACTTTGTCATGGGTTTTACTAACATTTAATGAGTACGAAAGATGGGCAGGTGTAGTTCGGGTCGCGTTACAGAAATATTTGCTGATGACCATAATAATATGTGAACTACCACCATTTATCTTTATGTCATATTCAATCTTTCTTTTCCACTTCGCCAAGTTTCTACCAAATTTCTTTTATACCCAATGTGGCAGCTGTCTTTTTAATGCCCACCAATGCCATAAAGCGCTACAAACATCTTTAGTGCTCTGCCTTCGACGTATCCTACCAACAATTTTTAGCCCCTTTCGTTGCATATTTTATTTGATATTGTATGTTCATTAGAGCTTTGTTCGTAACATTTCATTTTGCCACTGTGACACGAGATAGAATAAATAAACTACTAGCAAGAGAGGGAGAGATAGATAGATAGATAGATAGATAGATAGATAGATAGATAGACAGACAGACAGACAGACAGACAGACAGACAGACAGACAGACAGACAGACAGACAGACAGACAGACAGACAGATAGATAGATAGATAGATAGATAGATAGATAGATAGATAGATAGATAGATAGATAGATAGATAGATAGATAGATAGATAGATAGATAGATAGATAGATAGATAGATAGATAGATAGATAGATAGATAGATAGATAGATAGATAGATAGATAGAGAGAGAGAGAGAGAGATAGAAAGGAGAATATAATCATCGAACTCTAGGAAATTATTGTTTAATGTAATATACATAGCATGTACAGGTCTGAACTAGTAGCGAGTTATTCTACATTTTCACGAAGTAGTACAGTGATTACATTGTCTTCATATTAAAGGTGTAATTCCAAAATTGTTTCAGGGCTTTCATTCCTTATCTTCTAAATTACTTTCAACTACATCATCTTTTAGAAAAAAAAAGATGCATGAAAATAGAATATCTTGTTTTATTTTCTGTTCAGCCTTTTCCATTTGCAATAACTAACTTCAACTAGAGTGATAAACTAGTAAAAATAACAAGTCCAAACTGATATTGATTTATATCACAATGTTTCGTATTATTCATAACAGAGTTATCTAAAAGGTAGTCTGTAATGTGGTGTTTAACGTTACTTTTGATGACTGATTAACTCAGGTGGCATTACCAGACATATGAGAGTTTGGGGCAAAAACGGGCCTGTGCTCACGCATATGATCTACTTTGGATTTTCTTTTGGGCAAGTTCTTGCACCGTTGTACACAGCACCGTTCCTAGCCAAGACAAGTACAGAAAACTCTACTTCTCGTAGCCTGGCCAACTACACAGATCTGTCAACAATTATTCCAGAAGCACAATCCACAACAGATGTTCGTTATGCTTACATAATTACTGGCATAGTCTGTTTTATGTCAGGAATGCCATGGCTTATCATTTACTTTCAAGATAAACATGACTTCGAAAGGGATGTTACTCGAGCGGACGAAGTTGTCATTCATAGAAAGTTGCCCACTCCTGTTTTGATGTTCTCCATGTGTATGATTTATTTGATGTATTTATTTTACTATGCTGCCCAAAATATGTTTGTTTCATTTCTCACTGTCTTTATTGTGATAGAATATAACGAGTTGAAGTCAAAAGGAGCATACTTCACCGCCGTATACTTTTTATCGTTTGCTATCTCCCGGTTTGTGATGATCTTTATCTCTCGCAAACTCACAGCTGTACAGCTTCTGTCAGTGTCTTGCCTCTTTGCCACAATAGCTTCTGTATGCTTCACCATCAGTGCTGTGTTTTCTGCAGTTGATGTCCTCGGTATCTGTACAGCCGCGTATGGATTTAGCGTCTCCGCTGTCTTTCCGGCTGGCATTTCGTGGATAGAATCTCATTTTACGAAAGTCACGTCACGTGTGTCTGCATGTATGGAGATCGCATCTGCAGTCGGCGGAGCGGTAAGCTCCATTCTTGTGGGATATTTGATGAAAAATGTTGGTAACATGTTCTTCTGTTATCTACTGGTCATTGGCACTGTCTTAATGTGTTTCGTGTTCGTGACTCTGTTTGTATCGTCCACATATTTCATAAAAAAGCATTATGAATTGGAACACGGGGTATCAATCAACGGAGAAACCAAAATGTCAGAGGCAACTTAAAATGTTCCATTCTAAGAAGTTATTTATTTAATTACAAAAACAAATCCAATTTCACTCAGTGGGAAGTAAATACTTTGAGCTCAATTCAGCAAATAGCAATGCTGTTATTATAGCTTCTTGTGAAACAAATATCGTATTCTTCTTCCAGTCGAGTAGTTCCGAAAAAAATAGATGTTTTATTTCAGCAGACGAAATGTATGCAGAATGATTATAGTAACTTGCCAGTTATACACAGATCATGGTAAGAAGACAAGGGGAAGAAGACATAAGGTGAGCAGAGAGATAAAATAGAAGATAGTTTTAAGAAAATGGTTTGGCAGAAATTCAATGACAGAAGTGGGTAATTTCTTTGTTTAAGCACATAAATTATTTCAGAGAAACGAATGATCTCCCCCTTATTTGGCGCCGTAACAACATTGCTTTTGTTTTCAAATACTAAAAAAATTATGTTAGGATTTAGGGTTTTGGTATATGGTTATAAAGAAAGAGAGAAAATACTGGATAGCTTGGTGTCATGGCATGGAAAACAGTCAACAACAGAACTGATACGATGCACTGTAGATAGAAGATTGTGGAGGGACATGATCGCCTACGCCAACCGGTATGACACATGATGATGATATGGTTAGACTTTTGCAATCGCGGTGTTTCACTTTTCTCTTCAATAATGACATATTAGAGAACAACCGAACAAAGTGCAATCCTCCTGAAGGGGACGTTACTATTCTATAATTTATGTGCTTAAACTAGGACTTTACCCAGATCGAGTAAACAGCGGTAGTGGGAGAAAATTTGGATAAAACACGACCATCTAAGTCACCAAGTATCGTATTTGATGAAAATAATAATGAGTGTACACACACCTAGCTCGCTAATGGATGAAGATATAAAGCACTCCCCACTTACAAAACTGCACCTAACTATATGTGACCTTTGCCGAGTGGTTTTTCAATATACAATCGTTGAGGGGCCTATAGGATATAGGAGTCACTCATTTGTATGACTATGATTTCCAAAACTGCCATACCTGTTTGTATAATGTCACACCTAAAGGTTTATAAATAAATGTATACATTTAATAAAATAAAAGCACATATTTAAGAACAGCAGGCGTGTAATAGCTGCAAAACAGATGTCGGATATTCTAAACTTTTTGAACATGCCCCTCGCATTTCAAGAATAATTTCTTGGTAGAAAATAAGAATTACAAGAAAAAGGCGAGTCTCTGTGGCAATAGGACATAACAGAAAGACGAGATTTAAAAGACGAATGGAGTGAACAACGGTACTATTATAATAACTCACTTTCTCTTATCAGTTTTGACACATGCCGGTGCACACATCAATTCATCGGTGTCTGTATAGTCTAATAACACATGTGCTACCCGAGCCTCATTCTGTGAGGGAAGTAAAGAATAGTGACACTGTGACCTTCCAGGCATGTCGTAAGAGGAGGCGACTAAGGAGATTTGTCGATGGCTTGACAAGCTGTCATTGTAAAAAGTATTGTTATGGAAACAGAGCCATAGATTTTAGAAGCAGTGATTTCTGTAATATGTGCCATTTTGGCACGCAAGTTTTCTGTTTTTGAGATTGTAGTTCTGCCCTATGTGCCGTCTTCGGCTCGAAAGGACAATAGATAGATAGATAGATAGATAGATAGATAGATAGATAGATAGATAGATAGATAGATAGATAGATAGATAGATAGATAGATAGATAGATAGATAGATAGATAGATATATAGATAGATAGATAGATAGATAGATCGATAGATAGATAGATAGATAGATAGATAGATAGATAGATAGATAGATAGATAGATAGATAGATAGATAGATAGATAGATAGATAGATAGATAGATAGATAGATAGATAGATAGATAGATAGATAGATAGATAGATAGATAGATAGATAGATAGATAGATAGATAGATAGATAGATAGATAGATAGATAGATAGATAGATATAGTCTAATGATGGTGAAAATAGCGTCCGTGTGTGAATTGTGGGTTCCAATGTAAAGTTTGCTATTGAATTGCTTCCGGTTGCACTCGTTAGACTGCTTGGAATAGTTTTCTGTTCATTCATATTCCGTTTAACTTCCGATGAGCTGTGAAATTCTAGATGTTAAAGTGAGATATTATTATTTTCTTTTCGTCCTATACCTATAGTATATCGTCGATTATTCAGTGTTTTCTCTCCTTCATCGGCGAACATCTATTTAAACAGTGCCACTTTTGTTTATTCTGTCAGACAGAGATTTGCAATGTCGACCCTAGTACTGCTATAGTCTAAGCAAGAAGAACAATCTGTGGCGTGTCCCATTGTCTTGTGAGGTTCTCAGAAGAGGCAAAATTCTAGGGGAGTAGACTTCAAACAGAATATCTGAGAGTGGTCACTTTAATACAGTTAGTGAACTGTCATAGATCTGTTTCGGCTTTTCCTACAGTATACCACAGCAAATCAGTGCTAAATGTATCACAATTGCATTATTTGCAAAAATCATCATCATCATCATCATCGTGTGCCTTCTCCGCAACGAAGGTTGGCTCCCATGGATCGCCATTCTACTCTGTTTCTTGCTTTGATGGTGCAGGCTGTCATAGATTGACTTGACCATCTTTTGATGTTACTCGTCCATGTTAGTCTTGTTCTGCCTTTGCCTCTTTTACCTTGTATTTTTCCTTCCAATATTACTTTTAGTAGGCTGTTGTGTCTTTTAACATGCCCCAAAAATTGCATTTGTCTTTGAAGTCAATATTTCTGCACCATACAGGAATATTGAGAAGACGTAACATTTTGCCATTCTTATTTGCAAAAATACAGAGATTAAAATTTAGATTTTGAGACATGGACGCCGCATACACCATGAACCTGTTTGTGTTTACGGGAAGTCTAAAACAGGTGCCCGAGCGCTTTGAAGGTAATCATTAAATGATTAAATTAAAATATGTCAAGGAATGCTACCTGTTCACCTGTATCAACGCTGAGCAGCCGATGAGGCTGTCAGTGTTAGAAGTAAAGAATTAAGCAGTTCTTTAAAAAAAAAAGTGTGTGGTGAGAGGAGCATTAAATATGATAACTCTTATTTTGAATTCGATGTTATTAATGCAGTAATGACAGTGTGCAGATATCTCAGTGAGTAGTGCGCTATCAAGATCATGAATTAATAGAAAATATTTTGTGTTTTATTATCATTTCTCAGGTAGTTGCAAACGTTTCCTTTCTCCCTTTTCTTCGGTCTACATTGTGTAATACACAATATAACTGAATTGAAGAAAATTGTGTTTTTTTTCGTCATTTGAAATAGCATACAAGTAACACTTTCAAAGAACAAACACGTGAAGTCTTGTGAACATAATAATAAAATGCTTGTAATAGTTTTTCTTGTAATAGTTTATCTTGTAATAGTTTATCATGTAATAGTTTATCTTGTAACAGTTTATCTTGTAATAGTTTATCTTATAATAGTTTATCTTGTAATAGTTTATCTTGTAACAGTTTATCTTGTAATAGTTTATCTTATAATAGTTTATCTTGTAATAGTTTATCTTGCAATCGTTTATCTTGTAATAGTTTATCTTATAATCGTTTATCTTGTAATAGTTTATCTTATAATCGTTTATCTTGTAATCGTTTATCTTGTAATAGTTTATCTTGTAATCGTTTATCTAGTCAATAATATTTTTCTGATGCGAATAGATGCGGTTGTAACGAAAGTTTTACTTTTTTTTTTTTGAAAAATTTTATGTTTGTGCCTTTTAAATATTTTCTTAATTAACTTTTGAAATGTTTTATTAATACCTATAAAGAAATTGTGGTATGTATTTATTGGACGATCCTATTAATGCAAGTATCTCCCAGTAGGGCTGAATACTTGTGTTGTAGACAAACATCATCCAATAAATGTTTGTCTACAACTAAAGTATTCAGCCCTACTGGGAGATACTTGCATTAATAGGAAAGTACAAATATACAATTTATTTCCGGTATGTGATCGTTACCCTATGCTATAGTCATTAAGAACGCCATTGTGTAAGACACTGCTACAATAGCCAATTTTTTTAGTTGGCTGCGTGGCAGTGTGTCATGCGTTCGGCATCTCGTGGCAAGGCGCGGTGCCACTGAGTACGGGTTCGATCCCGCTTCGGACCATATATTGTTCTTCGTTTTTTTCTATTGTTGTTTGTCTGTCAATTTTTCCGAGTGCTAACACATACTTCTTTGTTCTATTATTCCCTAGGTATTTATTGACTTGTTTGATTACTTTTTGTATATTTAACTACTGTCTGTTTGATTAGTAACTATGTAAAGCATTGTTTGTTTTAAATTTTACCGAACGCTCAAAAATGTAAGCATTTCAATGAATTGTCTGTCTATTATGTGTGCATTTTACCTTCAAAGAAATATTAAAATGCGGTGTTTAGGTATATTGCTCGTAACGGTTACAAATCCATTGTTGTCCACAAGTTGTATTTTATGTTTGTATGTTCTAATTATGACATGCTTTAATTGTGATGTATTTCGGCTAAGATATTAAAAGTGTCAATTAATATTTGCTGTACACCATTTCTGACGTCCTCTCGCATGAGGTGTGAGATCTGATGTCAAATTACATAAGAATTATGCTCATATTCTACTCTTAATCTCTTAGATATTGTAAAAACGTCTGCACAAATGCATGTTTCATTAAAAAATATACACGCAATGCGAGGTCAGAAAAGAAGCAGAACTGTAGATAGGGAGAAAAACTGCACTGCTTAATTGGTATGTGTCTAAACCTCTTCAAATAAGTAGAGGTGTTCAGGCAGTAACAGCTTCACTGGCTTAGTTCTATAGCCATAATTACGAAGTCATCAAGAAATTATGGGAGTGGGGGGTGGGGGGGGGTGAGATATACGACCCATGGCTGGACGACAATCAATTACATCATCATCAAGTACCGGACCTTCTGGCGTAGGTGATCATGTCTCTCCACAAATTTCGATCTCGACAGTTATTTATAATTTCTGTTGTTGATCTTCTGCCAAGTCATTCTCTTAAGCTGTCTGTTATTTTTTTCTCTTTGCTTCCCTCTATCTCTTCGTCCCTCACTTTTTCCCAGTTGTTACAATTCCACCTGTTCTCTTCTCATTACATGGCCAAAAAATGATGATTGTTTCTTCCTAATATTGAAAATGAGCTCTCTTTTTGCTATGGCCTCTTTCAGAACGTTTTCATTACTCTTCTTAGCTGTCCATGGTATTCTCAACATTCATTTGTAAAACCACATTTCTACAGACTCCAGTGATTTTCTTGTCTGTTGTCCTATTGTCCATGGTTCATATCCATATGTTAAGACTGACTCTACATAAAATTTAAGAACTCTTTTTCTTGTTTATTTTGTCAAAAATGGATTGCTTAATATCTTCCTCATTTTTTTAAAGCTACTTTTGTCTGAGCCATTCTGCATCTCACCTCTTTTGTACATCTTCCGTCTGAGGTTAACAAAGCTCCCAGATATTTAAATTCATTTACATGTTTTAATATTGTTCCACTTGTCTTTATTTTGCACTGAGGTGATGTCTTTTTCTTTGTTGTTACCATTACTTCTGTCTTTTTGCTATTAAGACTGAGTCCTTTATTTTTGCTTTCTTTCACTATAATGTCTAATTGCATCAATTTACAGTCGCTAAATTTGCTTCACATTGATGTGACTATTCTTTATAGTCGGAGATTCATAAAGATTTAAATATCACGTATTTTAAATCTTCTCAATATTCCTGTATGGTGCAGAAACATGGACATTAGACAAGAAAACAGAACAGAAAATTGAAGCCTTTGAAATGTGGATTTATTGAAGAATAGGTAGAATTGGATGGAAAGAAAAGAAAACAAACGAGGAATTTTTAAAACAATTAAAAATGTAAAGAGACTACTAAACACAATTAGAGCAAGGCAAATGAAATTTTTTGGTCATGTCAAAAGGCACAACAGCCTAATAAATGTAATATTGGAATGGAAAATACAAGGTAAAAGAGGTAGAGGCAGACCAAGACTAACATGGACGAGTAACATCAAAAGATGGACAAGTTAGCCTATGACAATCTGCACCATCAAAGCAAGAGACAGAGTGGAATGGCGCTCCATGGTAGCCAACCTTTGATGCGGAGACGGCACTCAATGATGATGATGATTTTAAATCTCCAAATGTTTAGGAGTAGCGCTAAAATATTGTCCATATATTATACCTATGTGTTCCAAAAAATCGGTGACGTTATACAAATGTAAGTGTCTCTTGTATAGAGCACTAGAATGTGCCTCTTCGGAACGGTTCCTTACAGCCCTAAGCTTCACTCGAATCCTTGATTTCTTTATGAATTTTTACCCTGGCCTTCTACTTCTACCTTTTTAACTCCCAGTGGAGCATAGGTCTTCAACAAACACTTTCCAAGTCATTCTGTTTTTTGCCATTCTTTTAAGATCATTCCATGAATTCACCATCATCTTCATCTCTGCTTCTATCTGTCTTCTCCAAGAATTCCTTGCTCTTCGTCTTTGTCTTTTCCCCTGGGGATTCCAAAAAAGGGCCTGTTGTGTAATACTCTCAGTTGGCTTCCGTAGTGTGTGTCCTATCCAGCGCCATCGTCTTCGCTGTATCTCTTTAACCACTGGTATTTGACTGGTACAATCCATAATTCCACATTAGTGACTTTGTCCTGCCATTTCCATCCCTTTATTCTGCGTAAGCATCCATTAATGAAAGTCTGTACCTTCGTGATTGTCAATTTTGTTTTTCCTCCATGTTTCACAGCAATATAATAGGACCGACTTAACATTTGAATTGAACATTTTTATTTCTGTATTTAACCTAATTTCTTTGGATTTCCATGTTTCCCAATGCAATGAAAGCTCCTCTTGCTTTTGATATCCTTATTTTGGTATCATTTTCTGTTCCTCCCTCTTTATCTATATTACTGCCCAGATATATATAAGATTGTACGTCTAGTAGAGGTATTTCTCCTAGTTTAATTTGTTTATTGCCAACTGCATTAATTCTCATGATGTTGGTCTTATCTCTATTAATCTTTAGTCCTAGCTGTTGTGATCTCTCATCTAATATACTCATTTTATCCTGCATCTGTTGGTGGCTGTGTGATAGGAGAGCTATATCATCAGCAAAGTCTAAATCATCAAGTTGTTTGGTCAGTGACCACTGGATCCCATTTCTGTTGTTTTGAGTTATTTTCATAATCCAGTCTATGGCCAGTAGAAAGAGAAATGGGGACAGTAGGCATCCTTGCCTTACTCCTGTTCTTATTTCAAATGCTTCTGTAAGCTGTCCTTCATGCACCACACTACATTTTGTTCCTTCATACATTGTTTTTATCAGGTTAATAAACTTTATGGGGATTCCGTAATGACTCAGCAACTTCCTAAACATTCTTCTGTCTAAACTATCAAATGCCTTTTCGTAATCTATGAATCCATTATAAAGTGGGGATTTTAGTTCTAAACTTTGTACAACTATTATACGTAGAGTAGTTATTTGATCAGCACATGATCTGTTCTTCCTAAAACCTGCTTGTTCATCTCTCAAGTGTTTCTCTATAGCCTCCTTTAGTCTCTCCAGAATGATTCTGCTTAATATTTTTCCTGGCACTGATAGTAGCATAATTCCCCTATAATTTGTGCACTCCGATAAACTTCCTTTCTTTGGTAGTTTGAACATATAACCTTCTCTCCAGTCTTTAGGTATTTCTTCCCTCTCCCAAATGTTATCCAATAGATCATGTAACATCTTGGTAGAGGTGTTAATATCTGTTTTGATGGCTTCCGAAGAAATTTCATCTGGTCCTGTGGCTTTACCATTTTTTAATAGTTTGATGGCTTTCATTGTTATGTTTCCTAGTGCTTCTAATATTCCGTCGACCCATCTTTTCCGCGGTCGCCCCTGCGGCGTTGTTCTCACAACGTTTGTTGGAGGCTCGTTGTGTTGTGTTTTGTTCTTTCTGCCTTGTCAGAATGGCCAAACCATTGTATCTGTTCTTTCCTTATATATTCTATGGCGGGGGCTATCCCTAGCTTTTTTTCTCAGTTCTTCATTTCTGATCTTATCTCTCAGACTGTTTCCTGTCATTTGTCTAACACATTTCATCTCTGTAGAGGTTATTTTTCTTATTGTTCTTGCATCTAGGGTCCAGGTCTGGCATTGGTAGCACAACGTTGGGATAAAGATTGTATTATATAGTGCTCGTTTTGCCTCCAGAGTTATTTCATCGTCTCAAAATGCCATCGTCTCAAAATCTCAAAATATAAATTTTGGAGGCGAAGGCGCGCCTCCCAGCACCAGAGCTGGAAGTTGTCAGATACCCACAGCTGATGGCTTGCGCCAGGATTGGTGAACCAAAACCATGCAGACCCTGCTCCACCTCTCCGTGGTGCCTCCAGTAACAGACTAACCTGTCTAGTCTGGCCAAGCGTGCATGGATCGAAGAGGGAAGACAACCCGGTACTCAAAAATGTCGTGTTGAAGTCGGATGTGTTGGGCCGAAAGGCGCAAATATAAAAGTTATACCGCAAACCGGGTGTCCGGTTAGCGCAATCGATAGGCGGTTGGCTTACCACGGCAACAGCCGGGGTTCGTAATCCTGGCGAGGACACCTGGGTTTTACTAATTCCCTAAAAATTAGTAGGAGCCGCGATAGCTCAGTGGTTAGTGAACTGGACTACTACGGACAAGGGGTAGGGTTCGATCCCAACCGACGGCTCCGGGTTCACCCAGCCTTAAATGGGTACCGGATTTTTTCTGGGAAAGTAAAAGCAGCACGGGCGTAATACCGACCACATTACCCCAAAAAATCATGTGCTGAAGGTCTGTAAAATATAGGGTCACTAACACCATATTTCCCTATACGCCACTTGGCGTGACGGGGGGTACTTTACTACTTTACATACCGCAAACCACAACACAAAGCAGACACGTCCACTATGTCCTTGTAAGGGTGGATGATGAAGAGGAATATTCTAGTCTACCACAATACTCTAGAATACTTTAGTCATCGGGCGAACGCAACCAACCAACCAAATCTAAATTTCCATTTTCTAGTTTCCTTTTTCCAAAGCAACACAATTGAGCTGCATTTGCTATCAAACTGACAGCAGGAGATGACGTAATGGATTTGAAATAGGTCACTATCTAGAGTCTCGACTCCAGATATTTTTGTTTCAGGTTCATCATCATCATCATCAAGTACCGGGCCTGCTGGCGTAAGTGATCATGTCAATCCACAACTTTTGATCTTGATAGTTATTTATCATTTCTGTTGGTGATCTTGTGCCAAGCCATTCTCTTAAGCTGTCTGGTATCTTTTATCTTTGCTTCCCTCTATCGCTTCATCCCAGTCTTCATTTCTCCCATTTTCCCAGTTGTCACGTTATGTTCCAGCTTTTCATTACATGATCAAAAATTATTATTGTTTCTTCCTAATATTGGATATTAGCTCTCTGTTTGCTTTGACCTCTTTCAGAACGTTTTCATTACTCTTCTTAGCTGCCCTTGGTATTCTCAACACTCTTCTGTAAAGCCACATTTCTACAGCATATAGTGATTTTCTTGTCTGTTGTCCTATTGTCCATGATTCACATTCATATTCGTATGTTCAGATTGGCTCTATATAACATTTCAGAACTCTTTTTCTTGTTTCTATTGTCAAAAATGGATTGCACAGTATCTCCATCATTTTTTTTTAAAGCTGCTTTTGCAGCTGTTGTACACCTATCATTTGAGGTTAGCATTCTTCCCAAATATTTAAATTCATGTACCTGTTTTAATATTGTTCCATGTGTCTATTGTGCATTGCGGTGATGTCTTTTTTGCTACCATTACTTATGTTTTTTGCTACTAAGACTAAGTCCTTTATTTTTCCTTTCCTTCACTATGTCTAACATTTACGTAGCTCATTTTCACCCTTAGCTATTAAGACTGTATCATCGGTATAGCTTAGATTATTTATTTTATGACCTCCAATTGTTATTCCAGGCACGGCCCTTATGGATCTTAAAATAATGTCACCATTCATATTAAATAAATCTAGTGACAGGACACACCCTTGTCTAATACCCTGTTTTATTTGTCGAAACATTCCCAATTGATTTCCAGGTCTTATGGTCGCTGTTTGCTGCCAGTACAAGTTCTTTATTATTCGTGCATCTATGTTGTATACGTTTATGCCTTCTAAAGGTTTGATCAATTCTTGATGCTTTACTTTGTCAAATGATTGGGTATAACCTATGACAAATAGGTATAGATATGTTTTCACCTCTTTGGCTCTTTCTACTAAAGATCTTATCGTGTACTGTATGTACATTATCTTCCACAAAACCACAGTGTTCATCACTAATTTCTGGCTTGATTTTGTTTCGCACTCTTCGCATGATTATTCTTTGTTTGAGGTATATTTTGCTACGTCCGAGGTCCCATGCATAGCATCAGAGACATGATACCGAGTGTACTGCTTATATAGTCTATAGCAGTAATAGGGGTGACATTAATATCAGAGTCTGACGGTATAAACAAGAATGCTGCTGTTGAATACGGGCGTTCGGGTGTTGTAAAGTTCTGGTTATCGCTCTTTTTTTGGCGACACCAGGAAATTTCAAATGATATTTTTGTAGCGTCTCTTTGATGCTGCCTATCCATCTTACTCAGGGTCTGCCTCTTGGTCTTCTCACTTTTTATCTTTTAATATATGTTTTGTGTTGTAAGGAATCAAACGATATTTTTTTCTAGACCGATAAACCTTTTATTTGTTGTTTCTGTATATAGCTTAGGATTGATTCAAAGCCTAAAACATCATTTCTGATTCTGCTTATTCTTGACACTCCAAGTGCATTTCACAGACATTGCATCTCTGTGGTGACAAGCTATCCTTTGTACTTGGTCACAAGTGACCATGTTTAGCAGTGGTAGCACAATGTAAGAAATATAATACTCTGTATAAGACTTTCTTGGAAGTGATGTGCGTTACTTTGCCACCATAATGAAGTATAGGGAATAACTGTCTCAGTATTTGGTTTACCGTGTTGCAAGGGATGTCTATTTCTTTTAGGATTTTACCATCTTAAAAGAATATTTTCAACTGTTATCGTGAACTGCTAGTCCTACTACATCCACAGTTCTCACAACATAATGCTAGTCTTGTACGCTGTTTATAACGTTTTGTGTTAGATATTCTTAATACTTCACTACTTCCCAGCCGTTTTCCACTGCTACACACGAGTAAGCTGATTCAAACCTTTCAAAGCACACATTCGACATTATAAACAAAATAACACAAGGGAAATCACTTTAAGCTTGCCACAAGACAGGTAATTAAATTACAGTTACATCCCTTGGTACAGTCAACTGTTCTGTCGCCGGATTTGTTCACACTTTACAGCAACAATAATATGAGGTAAATAGTACACATAAAAAGGAATTGATGTCAAGGTCACAACATAAATACTCGGCGATATGCGGATGACAATGTCTGTATAATAGAGACGGAAACTGAATTACAAGAAGTGTTAGACATAAAAGTGAAAGAAAGCAACAAAAAAGGTCTCAGTCTGAATGGTAATAAAACAGAAATAATAGTCATATCGAAGAAACAATCACCACCATCTTGCAGCATAAAAATAAACGGGACAATTTAAAGTAAATATAGAGCGTCAAATAATTGGGCACAATAAAAACACAAGATGAAAGAGGCACCACAGAAATGAAAGAAGAATAGCTCATGCCAAAATAAAATAGTAATTCAGAAAATGAGAAATGTCTTGTGCAAGAAGTCTATGATAATAGAAGTGAGCAGGAGAGTTCAGTGGTGCTACATAAAGACATATCTCACCAATGGAAGTGAAAAGACCGTTAGGGGACCCATGATAAGATTTCTGAGAAGAATGTTGAGTGTTTCTGGACTGCTAAAAAGACCAATGAGGACATTCTCAAGGAGGTCAACACAAAAAGGGAGCTCTTAAGAAACATTGAAAATAAATAATCAACATTGTTCAGGCACAACATGAGAAAAGTAAAGTTGAAATACTTGGTTACAAATGACAACATTGAGAGAAAGAGAGACCACAGACGACCCAGATAAAATACTGGATAGCTTGGTGTCATGGCACGGAAACAGTCAGGAACAGAATTGATACGATCTACTGTGGATAGAAAATTGGGGAAGGACATGATCGCCAAGTTCAACTGGTATAGTACATGAAGATGATCCCTTAAATATAAGCGTACATAGTAGGTGCTACATGTATATTGAACACAATGGAAATAACCACTTCAGCCTTCGCTCGGCAAAACCATACTAAATGAGCAACGCTGACAACGTTTGTAGGAGGCAGGCTTTTAAAAGTTTAGACTGGGGAGTTTTGAAATGTACCGTCACTCCAAGTAAGAATGACAGCTTTCAAGGGTGGGCTTGGCGTACGTACTATCATCATCCATTTTATCATCATCATCATCATCATCATCCAATGCAGTGCCAGCTAGCGTAGGTTGTTATGTCTATTCACAAACATTTTTATCTCTGCAACTGATTATCAGTTCTGTTATTTACTTCCTATCAAACAAAAATAAGGGGAAAAGAGCACCCCGTGGTGGAACGAAGCACTCAGAGACGCAATTAAAGAAAAAAACAGAAACAGTTTAGAGCCTGGAGGGAGAAGAAGAACCAGAAAGAATATGAAAAATCTGCCTAAGTTGGGAAAAAAGTCATAGTGTTGATCAAAGAAGCTAACCAAAACACCTTGGCAGTTTTCGGACAAAATATGAGCAACCAGAAGAGACAAAGCAGTTTAAAATAATAAAAACAAGAGCGAAAAAAGAAAACCACAATTCCGTTTAACTTATAAATGGCAAAGACGGTCAGCCAATGCAAAATATTCAACATATGCAATTGAAATGGAACGAATATTTCAAAGATTTATTGAATTTAGTACCAACTATTATACAACAAAAACCACGCAAGAATGCACAAACACTGAACCCAACATCATGAAAGAAGAAATTGAGGAAGTAATCAAATATGCCCCAAGAAATAAAGCACCGGGAAGAGATAACATATCAGTAGAAATAATAGCAACAGCAAGAGAAACAGGAGTGACATGGCTGCACAGAATATTAAATGCAGCATGGCACCAATAAAATGCCCAAGAAAACTGGCAACAGGCATTCATCCTACCAATATGGAAATAGAAAGGTAGAAAGAGAGACTGCAATCAATGAAGAGGTGTATCGCTGTTCAGGCAATTTGGAAAGTTAAATGCTAAAATTATGGGAACAAATCTCAGACCAATAATAGAACTACAGTTAAGCGACTCTCAAACGGGGTTCCGAAAAATAGAGGATGTACTGACGCTCTATTCACCTTAAAACAGTTAGCAGAAAAGACAACAGAACACGATCAAAATGTGTACATAGCTTTCATTGACAGAGAAAAAAGCATCCGATCGAGTAAACAGAGAATAATCATGGGAGATGTTAACATATGGAGTAGGCCAACATCTAACCAACATAATTAAAACTCTTTACATCAACAGCTGCTGCCCAGTTAGAACAGCAGCAGGCTACACAGACGATATCGAAGGTAGATCAGGAAAAGGCAGGGTGCGTACTATCCCCCCCCCCCCCGCCCCCCTAATTGTTTATTATTCAATACAATGACTACGTATTCAACTCATCGGAGACAGAAGATTAACGAGCTTCTATTTGCAGACGATCAGGCACTAATGCATAAAAAAGAAGACATACAAATAACAATTTAAAAGATTCCAAAGCAGAGGCACAAACTACAACATCAAAATCAACATTAACAAAACAAAAGTTATGAATATCGCAAAAGAAAAAGAAAACATTAAGATAACTATAGACGGCAGACAACTAAAACAAGTAGAGGATTTAACATACCGGGGAAGTCTGGAGACAAACGATAATTCACAAACAGCAGAGATAGACTCAAGATGCAACAAAGCTTGTCAAATCATTGGACAGCAATCACCACTATTGTCCAACAAGGAGATAACTCTAAAGGCAAAACGGGCACCCTACAAAACAATCTTCATCCCAACTTTGTGCTACCAATGCCAGACCTAGATACAAGAAAAATAACCTCAACCAAGATGAAATGTGTTGAACAAATGATAGGAAATTATTTTACCCGCAAAAGGGTAAAAATTTTGATTAAAGAAGCTATGCAAAAGAAAAGGACAGAATTCAGATAAAATATGAGCAGGGACTTCAAGACAGCCACAAGAGATTTCTACAAAGAAGTAAAATCAGCAAGTGCGAGAAAAGAAAACAATGATCCTATCGAACTTATAAATTACAAAGTCGACCAGCCAATATCAAATAACCAACGTATGTAACAGAGACGGAAATAATATTTTGAAGATCTATTAAACATGACAACTACCAATAAGACAACAAAAACCACTCAAGAAGACACAAATACTGAACCCAACATCATGAGAAAGGAAATTGAAGAAGTAATCAAATATGCACCAAGAAATAAAGCACCGGGATAGATAGCACACCAGTAGAAATAATAGCAGCAGCAGGAGAAACACGAGTGACATCATCAACATCATCATCAAGTACCAAGACTGCTGGCGTAGGTCATTATGTCTCTCCACAACATACGATTTCGGCAGTTATTTATTATTTCTGTTGTTGACCTTCTGCCAAGCCATTCTCTTAAGCTGTCTGGTATCTTTTTTTTTTTTTTTTTTTTTGCTTCCCTCTATCTCTTCCTCCCTCATTTTTCCCAGTTGTTACAATTCCACCTGTTCTCTTCTCATTACATGGCCCAAAAATTATGATTGTTTCTTCCTTATATTGGAAATTAGCTCTCTTTTTGTTTGGTCTCTTTCAGAACGTTTTCATTACTCTTCTTAGCTGTCCATGGTATTCTCAACATTCTTCTGTAAAACCACATTTCTACAGACTCCAGTGATTCAAGCAGCGATGTCAGCACCATTCAACACGACGACACGATATCTCAAACCTTCAACATATGCAGCCAACATATTTGTAACCAAATATTCCAACTTTCTTCTAATCATGATGTGCCCGATAAAAGTGTATTGTTTCTTTTTGATGTTTCTTAGGAGCTCCATTTTCGTGTTGGTATCTTTGAGAATACCCTAGTTGGTCTGTTTCGATGTCCTGGTACTCTCAGTATTCTACTAATAAAATTCCATCTTTGTGGCCTCTAATCGCCTTTTCATCTGTTTATCTATTATCCATGATTCACTTCCATAGATCAGAAATGTCTTTTTAAAGCACCGATGAACACTCGTTTTCACTTCTCTTGATACAGATTTGTGGCACAAAACGTGTTTCATATTCTGAAATGCCATTTTTAGCTTTGCTATTCTACTTTTTATTTCTATGGTGCATCTTCTTTCAGATGTTATTACTGTGTCTAATTATTTGACGCTTTAGATTAGTCCCGTTTATTTTTATGTTGGAGGGTGGTGATGATTATTTCATTGATATGACCATTAGTTTTCTTACTATTGGGACTGATTATCCCTTGTTGCTTTCTTTCACCATTATGTACATCAGTTTTAGTAAATCATTCTCTGAGAAGATAGTTCCTATTGTCCAGCAATAATAGCTCCTTTTATCCATCAATGATAACCTTTCTTTTTCAGCACAAATAGCTGTGCCTGTCCTGCAAAGACAGCCTCTCTTTTCCTGCGAAGTTAGTTTCTCTTATCCAGCCAAATTAGCTGCTTATATTCTGAAAAAAAAAACAGCTCATAATGTCTTTAGAAGATAGCTCCTTTTGTCCAGCAAGAGTATCTGCTCTTGCCCTCCAAAGACAACGTACCTTGTCCTGCCAAGATAGTTAAGCTTGTTTTGCGTTAACAACTGCTAAGACCTGACATGCTGCGGAGTTATCAGCCGCCATATAAATCATACAACAGTTATTGAACATCTTCCACTCTCATGGCGAAACACACATAACCACTTGACACAAAATGACGTACTTCAGCGGCATTATTCACGGAAAGGACCGTAGCAAGGTGTACGAACTCCCTAGCACCGGAGCAGAACCTTAAAGTAGAACAGGGATGTGCATTACAAAGTTGATACTGTGTTTTCGATGCAACTCCTGCACGTCAGTGGAACAAAATCTTTATTCGCCAAAAGAAACAGAAACAATTAAAGTGATATGTAAATTATGTAAAAAGCATGCATACATCAAGTACATACCCTATCATAAATTACACCACAGAGAGCACATCCAGCTATAAATCCGAGAAAGAATCCAGTGAGAAAGAAAGAAGATGTCTGTAGATCAACGTTGGTGACGATCTGTAAGTCTAGAAGTGTCGGCCCATTCTGAGCTAACATCATTTCCTGTCAATATACAGGCAAGGAAACAACCAATGTAAACTTTTTTTTTCAACCTTTAAAGATATTTAAAGATGAAACGTTGCGTTGTTTAGTTTTGTCTTATCCGAAAAACTAAAACATCATTTGTTTTAACGCTATTTTTTATACCTATCACTCTTATCTCTTCTACCTTTATTCTTTTTTTTATCTTTTTCAGAGATGCCGCAAAATATTCAAGCTGTTCTTCTCTCAACACGAACAAAGATGATTATTTCCTCTAGATTTGGGCAATGAGCTTTGTGTTTAGCTTTGAATCTTTTAGAACTTCTACTCTGTTCCTGGTATTCTCAACTTTCGTCTAAAAAATCATGTTTGAAAATATTTTTTTTTGGTCACCTGTCCGATTGTCCAGTATTCACTTTTATATGTCAAAACTGGCTGAGACCGTTTAAGATAATTTGTGGTGCAAAGACATCGAAAGAGTTTGTGATAAACAAAATGAAAGCACAAATAATAGCACGATCAAAGAAACCATAAATGCAGAAAGTAGAGATAAATGGAATAACGTAGTAGTGTCAAGGGAATATTGGGGACGACATTACATATTGGGGTCATTCAGAATAATTATGGGGTTATGTGCGATTCTAACATAAATTAGATATCTAGAGGCCAGTTCAAAGTTAACCATAAATAGCCATAGCCACCCAATCAAATAACTTCCTCTTGCGTCACTGATTTGACGTCAGAGAGAGGAATGAGGACAAGGTTATCATTCCGGACAGGGAGACCGAGCAGATAAGGCATAGAAGAAAGTCAGACTGGACCACGCTTTCAAACAGAAAAGATTAGCAGTTAAACGACTTAGGAACATGTAACATCTTGAGTGTAGCAAGAAGAGATTAGGGATAGAAGCATCGAACTTAAAAAAAAAATTAGTAATTAGTAGATCCCAATCCAAAAGGATTGTGTATGTAGATCTGGTTAGAACCCATAGTTTAGACACAGCTGTGTAGATGTCGTTAACCAAAGCAAGACGGAGAGTTGTAAGATTTTCAGTCTGAGAGGTCAGTAGGTATGATCTAAGAAGTGTTACAGTTTTGTGTTCTTAATAAGTACCAAGAAGCCGGCAGGTGGCAAAGCCTTCTTTATAAAAAGTCCAATTGTTAAACTTCGTCTATTGTTTGTCTCTAAGTGTACGTGATATCAAGATAGTTCAGAAGTATTCAGTAGAGTCTGATAGACAGATGTTTATAAAAGTCAAGTAGTGATAGAAACTACTTGAATATCGATGCGTGGTTTCTGTAGAGAGTTGGGAAATCTCAAAGCGGCACGGGCGTAATACCGACCACATTACCCCAAAAATCATGTGTTGAAAGGTCTGTAAAATGTATGGTCACTAACACCATATTCCCTATACGCCACTTGGCGTTCTCTTTACTTTTACTTTTATCAATCATCAAGTTACAAGTCATAGAAATTAGCAAGTTGAATCGTCAAGTTTAATTTGAAACTATCAAAATCAAGATATTTAATTTGAAACTATCAAAATCAAGATATTTAATTTGAAACTATCAAATCAAGATATTTAATTTGAAACTATCAATCAAGATATTTAATTTGAAACTATCAATCAAGATATTTACACTTCCAATTCAAGTGTACGTCAAATATCAAGATGAACTTATTGAAAACCATTTTTTTCAGCAAGATATTCAAGATCTAAGTGCACTTTAATTCACGATTGTTCGACCCAAGGTTAAAAATGAGAGAAAAGTTAATCATTCTTTTTCCAGACATCGTGTTCATGGTCACGTTCCAAACCCAGATGTTGTTTCACTGTCACGTGATACAGTGACATTATAGTAGAAAATTGCTCAGCCGTTATATTAAACGGCCACCTGCTGTTTGTTAAACTTCCAAAGGATATTCAGAACAGCGTCAATTAAAATAATGAATTATTTTAATTAGGTAATTAAATTGATAGTAGTTTCATTTGATTATCACATTTGAATTGAGTATATTCATCATCATCAAGTACCGGGCCTGCTGGCGTAGGTGAACATGTTTCTCCACAACTTTCAAACTCCGACAGTTATTTATCATTTCTGTTGTTGACCTTCTGCCAAGCCATTCTCTTAAGCTGTCTGTTATTTTTTCTCTTTGCTTACCTCTATCTCTTCGTCACTCAATTTTTCCAGTTGTTACAATACATTTAAGTTATTCTCTTCTCATTACATGGCCAAAAAATGATGATTGTAAACAATTAAAAAAATGACAGCAAGAAGAAATGTAATTTTATTGGTGGAAAATTGAAGTAAAATTATTCCGTCCCGGAATGGGATTTCAAAAATATGGTCACCTTACGTATAGGGAATATGGTCTTAGTGACCATACATTTTACAGACCTTCGGAACATGATTTTTGGGGAATGTGGACTGTTTTACGCCCATGCTGCTTTACTTTCCCAGAAAAAAAAAATCTTGTATCCATTAAAGACGGAAGATGTACAAAAGAGGTGAGACGAAGAATGGCTCAGGCAAAAGCAGCTTTCCAAAAAATGTGGAAGATACTACGCAATCCATTTTTGACAATCATCAAGTACCGGGCCTAGTGGCGTAGGTGATCATGTCTCTCCACAACTTTCGATCTCGGCAGCTATTTATCATTTCTGTTGTTGACCTTCTGCCAAGCCATTCTCTTAAGCTGTCTGTTATTTTTTCTCTTTGCTTACCTCTATCTCTTCGTCACTCAATTTTTCCAGTTGTTACAATACATTTAAGTTATTCTCTTCTCATTACATGGCCAAAAAATGATGATTGTCTCTTCCTAATATTGGAAATTAGCTCTCTTTTTGCTTTGACCTCTCTCAGAACCTCTTCAATACTCTTCTTAGCTGTCCATGGTATTCTCTACATGGTTCTGTAAAACCACATTTCAACAGACTCCAGTGATTTTCTTGTCTGTTGTCCTATTGTCCATAACTCGCATCCGTATGTTAAGGCTGGCTCTAAGTAACATTTAAGAACTCTTTTTGACAATAGGAACAAGAAAAAGAGTTTTTAAATGTTATGTAGAGCCAGTCTTAACAATATTTTTGTTATTATTTCTATTCCAAAATCACCCATGGCTTTAATCTCTTCTTTAGTTATATTATCTGGTCCAGGAGCTTTTCCAGCTTTCATATTGCTCAAGGCGTCTTCCACTTCTTTTTTGAGTATTTCTGGTTCTTCTCATTATCCTTAATATTTACTTCTGTTCGTTCATCATTATCATCATCATCATCATCATCATCATCATCATCGAGCGCTGTGTCCGCAACGAAGGTTGGCTACCATGGAGCGCCATGCTGCTCTGTCTCTTGCTTTAATGGTGCAGATTGTCATAGGCTGATTTGCCCATCTTTTGATGTTACTCGTCCATGTTAGTCTTGGGAGCCGCGATAGCTCAGTGCTTAGTGAACTGGACTACAAAGGACAAAAGGTAGGGTTCGATCCCAATCGACGGATTCCGGCTTCACCCAGCCTTTAATGGGTACCGGATTTTTTTTCTGGGAAAGTAAAGCGGCACGGACGTAATACCGACCACATTACCTTAAAAATCATGTGCCGAAGGTCTGTAAAATGTATGGTCACTAACACTATATTCCCTATACGCCACTTGGCGTGACGGGGGTACTTTACTTTTTTTTGTTACGTCCTTGTTATTCTTGGTCTGCCTCTGCCTCTTTTACCTTGTAATTTCCCCTCTAGGATTACTTGTAGTATGCTGTTGTGTCTTTTAACATGGCTCAAAAATCGCATTTGTCTTGTTTGAATTGTGCATAGTTCTGTTTTTTCACTTTTAGTTTTTTTAAGACTTTGTTTTCTTTTCCTTCCACCCAATTCTACCTATTCTTCTATAAATTCACAATTCAAAGTCTTCAATTCTCTGTTCTGTTTTCTTGTCTAATAATGTCCATGTTTAAATTTTGCTAATCTTAGTTTTAGCCCTGGTGTTATTTGCTTTGATGTTAGTATGTTCTTCATGACATTAAAATTACTTTTTGTCATTCCTATTCTTTTGTTTATTTCAGTTGTACATTTTACATCACTGGTTATAGTATGTCTAAGGTAGTTTGTGGTTCTTAACTGTCTCCAGGTCTATTCCTTCAATTTTGATATCCACTTGTGGGTTTTGAGTATTTTCTTTGTTTATGATCATAGTTTTAGTCTTTTTGATATTCATATCTAGTCCATATTTTTTGCTTGTCATGTTTATTTCATTAAGTAATTGTTGTAGATCTTTAGGATTTTCTGCTATTAGTACAGTATCTTCAGCATATTTTAGGTTATTGATTATCTTTCCATTAATTTGAAGGCCTGGCATCTCTATGATGTTTAAAGATTTGCTCAGTGTATAGATTGAACAAGCTTGGTGATAGGATGCATCCCTGTCTTACTCCTATTTTTATATCAATGGGTGTAAAATTCTCTTTGTTATATTTTATTATTGCTGCTTGCTCCCAGTATAGATTACATATTAGTCGTATGTCCATGTCATCTAGATGTAGCTCTTTTAGGCATTCTATAAGTTGTTTGTGGTGTACTCTATCAAAAGCTTTGGTGTAGTCTATGAAGCAGGCATATATTGGTTTGTTTACTTCTGTGTACAACATGATTGTGGGAAACACCTGGTTCATAATTATAAAGATCTTTTATGTATTCTGTCCATCGTTCCCTTATGCTTTCTTCTTCAATCAACAGTTCTCCTTACTTTGATCTTAAACATCCATTTTTTATTGCGTTTTTCTTCCTGTTAATTCTTCAATTTTTTTGTATATAGCTTTAACAGCTCCTTTTTTTGCATTTCAATCTCTTTGCATCTCTCTTTTAGCCATGCTTCTTTTAATTCATTGCATTTTATTATAATTTCTTTATTTAATCGCTTATACTTATCTTTATTTTCTTTATTTCTTCTTCTTGTATCCATTAGCTGCAAAATGTCATCTGTCATCCATTTCTTTCTTGAATTTGTCCTCACTGGTGGTATGAACTCTTTTGATGTTTGTTGCATTGATTCTTTTAAAATTTTTCACTATTCATCAATGCTTTGTATCTTCTCTATTGCATTGTACCGGTTCTGAATTGTGATTTTATATTTGTCTTGCAGCTTCTTGTCTGATTTTAGTAAATCTAAACTTAACTTGATGTTAACTGAAGCTCGCTTTGTTGTTTTTTAATTTTAGTCTAAGCTTTCCCACAACTGGTACATGATCACTTTTGCAATCTGCACCCTGGTCTAGTTTTCACACACACCAGAATGTTTCTAAATCTATTGCTTCAGTATGTAATCAATTTGATTACGTGCGTTGTCTCCTGGGATTTTCCATGTCCACAGACATCTTGGATTTTGCTGAAACCAGGTGTTTCCCATCATCATGTTGCGTGTTCTTGCCCAGTCAATAAGTTTCTCACCTCTTTCATTCCTCTCACCTAATTCATAATGACCAGCTATTTCCTCAACTCTTTCCTTTCCTACTTTTGAGTATATTAGTTGTTGTAAATTAAATGTGTTTTGATTATTATAAATTGTCAATTCAAGATAAAGATATAAAAATAAATAAATAAACTCTAAATGATTTTATGTCAGGAATAATTCAATTAGAATGCATTATTTCCACAGAGATTAATTGGAAATTTGTTTTTATTTCAGCGATACAACATGACACAATGACCTTGAATTACTACTATTTATTAATTATGTTGACTGATATTGCTGATTCAGAACTGATGTCTAATTAAATAATATTGGTAGTTGATGAATTAAAATTGTTTTGTTTACAAGAATTGGATATCAAAATGGAAACAAGCATATTCTAATATAGACTTAACAATAATAACTATTGCTGAAAATGTGAAATCGCAGCAATTTCAAGACATCGACAATTTTTAGGGAAATAAAAATAAATACTTAAATTGGCTACAACAATTAGAGAATGTTGCACATTTGCAAAAAGATAAGGATTCCCAGCTTAATCAAAGAACATTAATAAAAATGTACAGGAGAAATTTACAATTTTGTAGAATACGTGTATTGGGCTATCAAGAAGAGACACATTTGACTTTTAAAACAAATATACTAAGACAGGGACTGTAATAGACCAAAAACATGCTTTATTAACATTGTAAAATTGTAATGAGCAGACTCATGAACATACAAAAGGACATGCTGACAGAGTAAGATCTCTAGGGGAATACGTATATCCTCAAGGAGTTAATCACATTAGCGTTCGGAGACGTATACTATTAGTTTTTATTAATGGTCTTAATAATCAAACTTAAAACATATCTGACAAGAAAAGATGATATTACGCTAAATCGTTGTTGTAGATGCAGCTTTACAAGAACAGAGCCCGACCATAAGATCCACTGTGATGAAAATCAGACTAGCATATATGTACTATAGAAGACAAGACAATACCAAACAGCAAGAGAATGAAAGTAGAGCCATAATAGACCAAGATGTCAAGGGTTTGAATGTAAGTCACAGAGGGTATAGATCAGAAATACCATTGGAAGTAGTTCATACCAGAAATAAATGACTTAGACATACATTAAGAAATAGTCATAAGCTAAGTCATGTGCATAAATGAAACATACAGTGTTTCAGGTGTCGTAAATTCGGACACATCGCTAAGATATGCTATACCAAATTGTATAACTCGGCTTGTAACAAAGTGAACTTGTATAAATCCGAAGAACATTAATGCATCATTAAGAGAATACATTTCAGGAAATTTACTAGAAAATAAGGGATCCGCGATAGCTCAGTGGCTAGTGAACTGGACTACAAAGGACAAGATGTAGGGTTCGATCCCAACCGACGGCTTCCGGGTTCACCCAGCCTTTAATGGGTACCGGATTTTTTCTCTGGGAAAGTAAAGCGACACGGGCTGACTTCATTGCCCAAAAAATCATGTGCTGAAGGTCTGTAAAATGTATAGTCACTAACACCATATTACCTATAGGCCACTTGGCGTGACGGGGGTACTTTACTTTCTTTTTTTTACTAGAAAATATGTATAATGCACAAAGAATTGTGTTGAAGAATATAAGGAGAGAAGAAATGAAGAATAAACAATTACAACAAGAAAGATCTAAAACGGAATACCAAGTAGGGGACAAAGTATTGTATATGAATCATACAAGCATATCGAAAATTACCCCAAGAAGGTATATTATTATTAGGAAGACAGGACCTATGAACTATGTGATAAAACACAGATTAAATTCAACTGATACACACTCGTGCTACAAATTTAATTAAATAAGGTTGACACTAATTGGTCATATAATAACATTCGTAGATTCTAATCCAAAAGTGTGTGTGTGGATCTGGTTAGAACCCGCAGTTTGGATGCGACTGTATAGTTGTCATTAGTTAAAGCAAGGCGGAGAGTTGTGAGATTTTGTCTGTGAGGTCTGTTTGTATGATCCAAGAAGTATTATAATTTTGTAGTTGTTAATAAAAACCAAGGAGCTGGCTGGTAGCCATGCCGTCTTGAGACGATAGGCAGACCTTTATAAAAGTCAAGCAGTGAGTCAACCCAACTACTTGAATGCGTGATTTCTGTAGAGAGTGGGGAAAACTCAAGATATAGAAATTTCCAAGTAAAGAAGTTAAGCATGAAAAGCTTACTTATAAATGCTCTTCTAATGGTCCAGTAGAAGTAAATACAATAGTTGTAAATTCAGCTGTGCAGGTGCTAATGTATCGACAATGATTAGAAGTAATGGAGAGCTCATAAGTGCACATAATTAGTCTACAAGACAGAGAATAAAACTCAACACGAAGTGCAGTCAAGGATTTTTCATATCCTTTACCAACACATTCAAATGAGTTCAAGTGGCACCATGAAAATGAGAAACTCCTACAATAAGAGCCAGAAAGGTTGGTACGCTAACAGTCTCTTTCAAAATTAAAATATAAAGGGCCAAATCAGAGGATAACTAAAAATGTCAGCCAACAAGTAATACTGGGCACGCAGTTTTCATTATAGAAGAACCCATTTGTAGGCAGTGCAGTGAAAAAATAGCATTTCCCACTACCTGCTCTGTTGAAAAAATATGATCATCTAAGATCTGACATGCTAAAATACTCAAGGAGAACAAGCCAACAGTATGCACAGAATTGGGAGCCGCGATAGCTCAGTGCTTAGTGAACTGGACTAATACGGACAAGAGGTAGGGTTCGATCCCAAACGACGGCCACCGGTTCACCCGGCCTTTAATGGGTGCCGGATATTTTTCTGGGAAAGTAAAGCGGCACGGGTGTAATACCGACCACATTACCCCGGAATCATGTGCCGAAGGTCTGTAAAATGAATGGTCACTAACACCATATTCCCTATGCGCCACGTGGCGGGACGGGGGTACTTTACATTCTACTATGCACAGAATGTATGTTTGGTGCAAACAGTTCCAAAGAGGTTATTTACTACAACAAACGTAGTAGCGCAGTGTATTAGTAGAAGCAATGTGGCCATATCGCAGGGACAGACTAAAGAAACAAATGAGTGGAAACCTCTGCTTCCTGAAAACTGTTCCATGCAAGTAGCAATCGAGCAAAACCTCAAGAGAACCAATGACCAATAAGGCAAAAGTAGTCTCGTATCACAGTAACAACAGTAAAAACATAACATTTCGTACAAGTGGCAATCTATGTATAATCTCTAGAAACCTAATACCACAAGTACTCTCAGATCACATAAACAAATGAATAAAAACTGAAATAATTTCATACAAGAGGCAATTTTTGTAAAACCTCAGGAAAACGAAGGGTCGGTCTAAGGATGAACAGATCGTGCCTTACCACGACGCAAAACCTCAAAACAAACGGACGAATAAACAAAAGATAGAAATAGAAAGTTATGAACAAACATTATGAGCTACCCCAGCAAGCACGACATCTTTGATGATCATAAATGTGAAAATCAACCACAGACTTTTGTTGTTGCTCTATATTATATCACAAAGTTAAATAGATATTTCTTTAATCCATAGCCAACAATTTAAAACAAAATAAAAGTATTCAATCAAAACATTTGCTGCAAGGAATACTCAGTCGACATTAAAAGAAATTGGGGGGGGGGGGGGGAGACTATTTAAATCATAATTTTGCTGTTAATCGTTTATTATAGCGTTGTAGAAAAAAAAAAAAACTAAATGACCTGAAATAGTGAAGAGACAATCAGACGGCTAAAAAAATAAAACATAAACAGGTTTTGAATAAATGTAAATTCAATAAATTATTTCAATAATAGTTTTGTTTGTAAACTTACTACACAGTAGATCATTTAAGAGTAGATTGATTTTGAGTTGATTGATCTTATTTGATGGTGCAGAAACATGGGTATTAGACAAGAAAACAGAACAGTAAATTGATGCCTTTGAAATGTGGATTTATAGAAGAATTAGGTGGAAAGAAAAGAAAACAAACATTGAAGTCTTTGAAACTTCTAATAATGGAAACACTATTCAGAGATGGCAAATGCGATTTTGGGGGTATGTTAACAGACACAGCAACCTACTTAAAGTAATCTTGGAAGGGAAAATACAAGGTAAAAGAGCAGAGGTAGACTAAGACTAACATGGACGAGTAATATCAAAAGATGGACAAGTCAGCCTGTGACAACATGCACCAGAAAAACAAGAGACAGAACGGAATAGCGCTCCATGGTAGCCAACTTTCGATGCTGAGACGACACTCAATGATGTTGAAACTTACCGCAGCGGTGAAGAGTAACGTTCTACATATAGAACGAAGAACTTTCCTTCTATAATCTGTGTCGCACATAAATCGCTTCAGAGTAAGAATTTTCCATTTGGATTGCTCATTGTGTGGCAACAATGTGTTGGCTACAGACATTTCAGCATCGTTTCCATTTCTCACTGTATCCTTCTTTGCGCATTCCATTCTGAAATATTTGTGTATATATTATTTTATCCGTGTAAATATACGGATAGTATACGTCAATTATACTCAATTAAACCAGCGGTTCTCAAGCTTTCCTTCACCGCGGACCTCCATTAAATACGTGTTATTGTGTGTACCCACATTATTCAACTTCAACTCAAGATTTAAAACCCATAAGTTCATCAACCATTTTATTTGAAAATAAAAACATTAATAAATGTAACGTTAAAATTTTTCACTATTCTACATATGACTGTTATGGGATCAACTTTACTTTAAACTGCACACTCCTAATACATTTAGACTTGAATGAATTCTTACCAATGTAAAATAGTAACAATATTAACTGCTTTAGTGCAAACTATCCGGACATTGCCTGTGCCTGTCTATACTGATTCCAACACACTTCAACAAACCCAAGTCATGATTTTATAAAATTATTAAAACTGTTCAATATTTCTCCAGCTGTAGCGTGTACCAAGAAGCAGATGAACAGTTTGTCTTCAACAACAATTCTCTCGAGTTCATACCTACAGTACAGACACAGCAAGGTCGCTGTGTTTGTTATTCTTGTGGCTTTATTTATTTGAAGAGCAAAATAGTAGGACAGTCGAATTCTTTCTAATAATTATTCCTTCATATTGGCAAAATGTCGATTCACCATATCACAATATCATTGGACAAAGATTTTAAGGAAATTCATTGGTAGCTTCCTTGTTGATCACTGCTGGAACCATTATCTTTGCAGCAGGCAATATAAGTTCTTCAGCTATTGTGTTCGGTTTTCCCATTGGTACTATAAAATGAGACACGTCAAATGAAGCCCGCCTCCTCCCCCAAAGCATTTGTATTTTTACAGCCGGTAGCAGTCTTTATTTTACTATTTTCTTTTTATTTCCCTGAGGTTCACGTTCCTAACTTTAAAAAAATATATATATATATTTGACATATTCTTCCTGTTTATCGTTGAGAGGCCTTTGTAATGAAGATGATACCACACGGCTTTCTTCAGCAAGACACCATAATACACATTTTTTTTTGTTTTTGTATTTAGACATAAGTGACCATGTTTGGCATTGGTAGCAAAATGTTGTAATGACTATAATCTGTATAAGATGTTTCCTGATGGTGATATGTAATGCTTTGTGTTGAAGTATAGGAGATTCTCTTTCATTAATTTATTATTCTTTCACTAGTTACACCATATTTGATGGGTCATTGCCCAGACACCTTCCTAATCAATGTTGAGGCCGCTTGAGAATGTGTGATCTGGCCGGTCTTTTTGTTTCTTTGATATTTGTAAAGTTTAAAGTGCCTTTGACGTCGCCCCGCCATTTCTTTCTTTGTGCTAGGACTGATGTTTTGGAGGCAGTAAGTTAGAAAAGCTGAGTTTGTTGGGGGTTTTTTTTAAGGGAAAACCGTACTACTTTCTATTATTTATTTTCTGTTTGTGTTTTTATTCATTCATTCTCTCTTTCCAGCTACAAAATATACTACTATACTTCAAGCTTACGCGGACACCCTCGACGACACCGTGGATCCCTTGAGGACCGTGGACCACAGTTTAAGAAACGCTGAATTAAAACTACAGGCATACTAAATACATGTAGAAAAATAATCTATGGAATCCATCTCGTTAAAGATTTTTAATAATAGTAGTGGTCCCCGTCAGCCATAGTTGACCATGGACTTTTCAGTGTACCTAGAAGTGTTATTTTATTATTTTCTTTCGACGTGTATTCTCTTTTGCTATGAGTCTGTCTGCTTCTTGTTTCGTTTGGAGCTTTAGGGCATGTTTCCAAAGATTGCTGTCTGCAGCTATTTCTTTCCAGGCTGCAGGGTTTATATTCTTAATGTCACGTTTACACACGTCTTCAAATCGAACTATTTGGCTTTCCCTAGTCCTCTTTCTATCTGCTAGTTGTCCATGGAGTATATCTTTTAGTATGCGGCCCTATTTCATACTGTGTACGTGGCCAAGCCAGCGTAAATCTACGTTGTTTGGGCAGCGTGTAGATGTTCGGGAGGTCTGTGCGAATCATGGCCTCCATGTTTGTTGCTTTATCCTTCCAGCTGATACCAAGAATACAACGCAGACATCGCATATAGAATGCATTTAACCTTATCTCCCGCGCATTATTGCACATGTTGTCCAAGATTAGCTGTCATACAGGAGGATACTAATGATGTTTGTAAACTGCGGTTTTTGCTTTAATTGTCAGTTTGCTGTTTTGCCAAACAAGCCTAGAAAGGCGTGCGAAGGTGGTCGCAGATTTAGCAATTAGGGTTTCGATTTCTGTATCTAAAGATATAGTTTGTCGTTGATGATGGACCCCCATGTAGTTATACTGCTGCACGACATCGAGTTTGTAGTTGTCGATAAAGATTGCAGGTGTTACTTCGACGTCCTGACCGAGTAAATTAGTTTATCTGCAAAATTATTATTAGACCGAAGTCTTTCCAACTATCTATCTATTGACCTTTCGAGCCGTAACCGGCCCATAGGGCGTAGACCAAGATACACCTTCTCCTATATGAATTTTTGTTCTAGCAGTTTTCTTTTAAAGATATTTTATTAAATCTCGCCATCTGTCTCTGTTCTGTGCAAGCAGTTCTATCTCATTGAGGGAGCCGATTCCTGCTGCTCTTGCCTCTCTCATCAATGTTCTTCTCAGTGTCTCCCTGGGTCTTCCTCTTTTTCTTTTACCTGTTGTTTCCCATATGAGGGCTTGCTTTGCTATTCGATTATTATCTCTTCTCATCACATGTCCAACGTTGTGCTAGCTTCCTTGAAGCCCGCCTCCTCCCAACTATAACATTAATTTTGATTAATTAATTTTGTAACGATAATTTTGATTAAAATTGTGTATTACTGTGATCCAGACTAGATCTGATTTATTCAAGCCTCTTTAGTACACAACGAAAGGGTAAGCACAATCTCAAACTGTTTTTCATGTAAATTCTCTTTTTACAATTGTTCACTAACTTTTAAATGCCCTTAGTATACAGGCGATGCAAACATATATGAGGGATGCGGATAATTTTGTTGTGTGAGTAGAGCACCCGCATGTCGTAGAATGCCGAACCATGAATTAAAAAATGAAAATATATAGATATCAGTAAAAAATATGTCGTAGGTCCAGTCAGACTGCATTCATTCATTCATAGTCCTGTAAAGACGTCTTGGTATCTTCATAATTAGCTTTAAACCTTCAAGCTTAAGATCTGCTTTCTGAAATATGACGAAAGTTAATCCAGTCTATTCTCTTGTGTTTTTCTCTTATGGCTTTATCTATCTGCATTGACTTCTCTGTCTTGGTATCTTCATAATTAGCTTTAAACCTTCACGCTTAAGATCTGCTTTCTGAAATATGAGGAAGGTTAATCTAGTCTATTCTCGTGTGTTTTTCTCTTATGGCTTTATCTATCTGCTTTGACTTCTCTGGATTGGTATCGCTACCAGCAAAATAGTCTTTGCATGGCTGGTAGATCTTGTACCACAGCCATTAAATTACTTATCTTCTTCAACATTTTACGGTAATTTATGCTATGGATTGTTTGGTTTTTTTTTGCGCTTTCTCTTTGGTAATTTAATCTATTACAAAAGTTTGCGCTCGATATCTATATACCATCTCTTTCCAGAGCCTGCATTTTTCTTTCATGGTTAGCAGTGAGTGTTAATGCTTGTCAGTAACATAGAAGCAAAAAAAAACATTACTTTTAATAAGAACCCCATCCTTCTTTTTAGGTTTTGCTATTCCGTATGATGTTTGGTCTTGTCAAATTTGTCACTTATTCACACCATCGTGTCCACACAACTTAGTGTCAATAAATTAGATCGTAACACTAGTTTGAGGGCTCGTTGCTCTATTTTACTTCTCTACTAATTATATAATTATTTTAACGTATTAATTTTAACGGTGTTTCAAGTTCATTATTTTCCCTATTAAAAAAGAATGAATGACTGTTTTCAGGTGTTGTGGTAATGGAAGTATCATTAAATTCATTATCTTCTTCTTAGAGTTCAATAGCTAAGTGGACGTGGATGCGCCGTGTCGCTAATTTACGACAAAGCCGCAATGTCTGCACTTTTGGGCTCAAACATCCATCTTCAATTTGGATAGCCTTTTGCTTGTAATTTTTGGCCACGGCAGCGGCCATTTTCCCCTTACACTTTTAGGATTTGAACTGCCAAGTGTTTGTAAACAACATGCGCGAGTGCATGCGAGATCTTCTGTATTTCGCCATGACTAGATAGTTTGAAGACACTAAGCCTCCTATTCTTATTTATGCCATCGCTGAAAAATGATTGTCCTTTATTTTGCAACTGTTGTTTTGGTCAATTCGGGTAAGATTTGCTACAATAATAATTACGCAACTAGTCCAGGGTTATACATATTAGGCACATTAAATCTCATTTAATCTAACCAAAGAGTGTTATTTTAAATTTCGCAGACATCACATTCGTATCTAATATAGAAATAACTCATCAATGTTTGTAGACATTTCAATTACAGTATAGAAATAAATGAGAGTTGATTGTAACATGTCACTTCATAAAATTGCTGGATTATAATGTTTTACGGAATAGATCCACTGAACCAGCACAATCAATTCGTGATGCATCACTCGCTGCTCAGTGTTTTATTCAATGAATAAAAGAATGTCCCCTTAATTTCTCCATTGTATGATGTGGCATTTTCACTTTCATAAAATCACACTATTAGCTTCTCGACAACGGAGGATGATTACGTTCTGGCAAAACTTGTAAGAGACACGACTCTGTATTACACTTTATTTTCATGTCTTCACTTCTAGTACCCTCTGCTCTATTTTCTAATTTAAAAATTGTATTATGTAAAAGGTATGGACCCTATTCCCAATGCAGCCTTAAGTCCAAAATTTGTAAATTGGGAAAACATGAAAAAAAAATATGAGAAGCAAAAAACAAAGAGACGAGAAAGAAGAGAAATGTTAATTTTAGTCGTTGGATTATCCACATCGTCTGCCGAACAACTGTCCTTAGTGCTCAGATCTCATCAACAAGACCCGCAATGTGAAACGCTAAACTAGTTTACGTGACGTCCCCTGTTCTCATCGTAGCTCACCTGAATCTAGGCAACATCCCTCCTGACTGACATGAAACTGCGGAAATCGCACAAGGGAATACAAATAAAAACAATGGGATTTTCGTATGTTCACTTTAGTGGCTCCTGCACTTCTTTGACACACACACTCTCTCTCTCTCCTTTATTTTCTCTCACTCTCTGAATACGTTTGCATGCATAGTCGTTGCGCTGAGGTTTTTTTCTGATAAAGTGTTGTTTATTTACTTAATGGTATCACATCTAAATAAACACCGTAACTCTGCAGCATTATTAATTGTATACAATGCTACAATGTATGATATAATAATCGACCACTTCAATGAACAATACATTATATTCCACACAGCTGCTTTCTGACTAGTTAGGTCTCCAGCTAGAATAAATAAAAAAAAAGTAAAGTGCCCCGGTCACGCCAAATGGCGTATAGGGAATATGGTGTTAGTGACCATATATTTTACAGACATTCGGCACATGATTTTTGGGGTAATGTGGTCGGTATTACGCCCGTGCTGCTTTACTTTATCAGAAAAAAATCCGGTACCCATTAAAGGCTGGGTGAACCCGGAAGCGGAAGCTGTCGGTTGGGATCGAACCCTACCTCTTGTCCTTTGTAGTCTAGTTCACTAACCACTGAGCTATAGCGGCTCCCTCCAGCTAGAATATTCCTTGTTATTTCTTTTCACCGCTTTCCTCTTTAGTCTATGTTCAAATATCTTCGTCTAAGTCTGTATTCCACTTCTCAGTCCACATTTCTTGCAGTCCTGTCTCTCCAACCTTCAACCTAGTCTTCTTAGACTATTAATGAACCTTCCCTTTGCCTCGGAAAACTGACTGTAAATGTGTGCCTATCTGTGACCTCTCGAGAAACTCATGGTTAAAGTCCTTTACGTCTCCCCATTATTCACAAATACGCCAGCATTGTCACCAAATCCTTTCCCTCAGGTCTAAACACGAACAAAAATCTTAGTTGCCAGGATTCTTACACTATTTATCTCTCAGTCACTGTCTGTGTCACTGTGTAAAGCTCATCTGAGAGAAACCCCTATCACACTGACGCTAAATTTCCTCGTAATTATGTCAATCAATTATATCATTTTCCTCTACAGTCTCACAAATTCTATATTCATACAATATTAATCATGTTTCATATTTCAGTTATTTAAACACCCTATATCCATATTTTTCATCTTCCGTGGTTTCACGCCTGCACTATTGCCATATATCAAAGACATGTAGAAAAAGGAGTTTGTGATAAAACAATATTTTCAATAGAAAATATTCGAGAAATCGTTAACAAGGATATTAAATAAACAATTGCATTGATTAGCGTGAAAGCACATCACTACTCATCAAAGCACATCATCATCATCATAATCATCATCATCATCATCAAGTACCAGACCTGCTGGCGTAGGTGATCATGTTTCTCCACAACTTCCGATTTCGGCAGTTATTTATCATTTCCGTTGTTGATATTCTGTTAAGCCATTCTCTTAAGCTGTCTGGTATCTTTTCTCTTTGTTTCCCTATATCTCTTCGTCTATAAATTTTTCCAGTTGTTACAATATATTCCAGTTGTTCTCTTCTCATTACATGGCCACAAAATTGATGATTGTTTCTTCCTAAAATTGGAAATTAGCTCTCTTTTTGCTTTGGCCTCTTTCAGAAAGTTTTCATTACTCTTCTTAGCTGTTTTTGGTATTCTCAACAGTATTCGATAAAACCATATTTCTATAGACTCCAGTGATTTTCTTGGCTGTTGTTATATTGTCCATGAATCACATCCATATGTTAAGACTGGCTCTACATAACATTTAAGAACTCTTTTTCTTGTTTCTCTTGTCAAAAATGGATTGCATAGTATCTTCCTCATTTTTTGGTAAGCTGCTTTTGCCTGAGCCATTCTGCATCTCACCTCTGTTGTACATCTTCCGTCTGAGGTTAACAAAGTTCCCAAATATTTAAAATTCATTTACTTGTTTTAATATTGTTCCACTTGTCTTTATTTTGCACTGAGGTGATGTCTTTTTCTTTGTTGTTACCATTACTTCTGTCTTTTTGCTATTAAGACTGAGTCATTTATTTGTGCTTTCTTTCACTATAATGTCCAACATTTCTTAAACTCTTATCTTAACACACACGAAAAGATCTGTCTATGACAAAAAAACAAAGTAATAACACATAATCACTGAAAGTAAAAATAATTCTTCACACGAATTCGCCGAAGAAAGATAATTATTGTCACTTTCTGACATATTTGATTTTAGGCTTTTCTGAACTTACCATGCAAATGAATAGCAACGATAACTATATTATACAGATATTTTATTTTTTGTACTTGGATCATGTAGACATCCCTTCAGGATATTAGTTTTTGTTTTAAGTTCTTCATTGGGTGATAGCATACTTCTGGCTTCATTTTCTTCTTCATGTTTTGTTTATTTGAATGTAAAATTGAAATTGAATGGAAAAAGTGACGTTATGTCACCGTGACGGTTAGACAGCAACTTCCACACTTTCATCATATTCTGTGATATACCCTCGTCGTCTCTAGATCGCTTCCTCCTTTAGGTATCAACTCAAAGAATGGCTACTTCGGAGTAGCCATGAATTCACTTATTTGCTAGAAATGAATTTGGTGAGTGGAGGACCCTCTATCCTAGTGGACATCAGTACAGACGTTGTCCGTACAAGTAGAGATGGCCTAGTGAAGTTGCTATAAAGTTCATCTGAGAGAAATCCCTATCACATTCACCGGAAATTACTGCAATTGTGTCTAAAGTGTGCTTGAGAGGAGGTAGTGTGTCTGAACATTAATTTTCTTGAAGGTATTCACGAAAACCACGAACTGATTGTCTTTCATTTAAACGGAATGGCAAGTGTTTACCAGGATTTTCTGGCCAGTACATTAAATATAAAACCTTGGCACATTCAGACAAATCAGCATCATTTCCTTCAAGCAGATGCTCTCCAACAGTGTCTTTCAGATTTTTGCTAAAGACAGAAGAACAGGACCTGTCATTTGTATGGAGTTCAATCATTTGAATGTTAAGTTATTCTGACGTTGAAGATACATACTCTAGTATGGACAGGATTTTTAATTCTTTCCTCATGAAGTTACACTGTTTTCTTTTTCATCTTCCTGCCTGCTTTGTACGAGGCAACATTTCTTTCTTGGAAATATAGACTTAGTTTAGTTTGCTAAGTTCTTGGAGAGCATCACACATAAGGCTCAAGTTAAAAGCAAACTCGCATGACGTAATTTATCTTAAAAGGCCATTGTAAATACATTGATCGACCTTGCTTCTTGTGTCTTATGGCAATGATGAACGAGGGTTTCAAAGTCCTGCCACACTGCATACACGGTGAGAAAGTTAGGTTGCTACCCAGCGAGTGCTCAACAAAGTCCTGCCACACTGCATACACGGTGAGAAAGCTAGGATGCGACCCAGGGAGTGCTCAACAAAGGCATACCACGCTGCATACACGGTGAGAAAGCTAGGTCGCGACCCAGGGAGTGCTCAACAAAGGCATACCACACTGCATACACGGTGAGAAAGTTAGGTCGCGACCCAGGGAGTGCTCAACAAAGGCATACCACACTGCATACACGGTGAGAAAGCTAGGTCGCGACCCAGGGAGTGCTCAACAAAGGCATACCACACTGCATACACGGTGAGAAAGCTAGGTCGCGACCCAGTGAGTACTCAAAGTCATGCCACACTGCATACACGGTGAGAAAGTTAGGTCGCGACCCAGCGAGTACTCAAAGTCATGCCACACTGCATACACGGTGAGAAAGCTAGGTCGCGACCCAGGGAGTGCTCAACAAAGGCATACCACGCTGCATACACGGTGAGAAAGCTAGGTCGCGACCCAGGGAGTGCTCAACAAAGGCATACCACACTGCATACACGGTGAGAAAGCTAGGTCGCGACCCAGTGAGTGCTCAATAAAGGTATACCACACTGCATACACGGTGAGAAAGTTAGGTCGCGACCCAGCGAGTACTCAAAGTCATGCCCCACTGCATACACGATCAGAAAGCTAGGTCGCGACTCAGCAAGTGCTCAAAGTAATGCCACACTGCATACACGGTGAGAAAGCTAGGTCGCTACAGCGAGTGCTCAACAAAGGCATACCACACTGCATACACGGTGAGAAAGCTAGGTTGCGTTCCAGCAAGTGCTAAAATTCTGCCAATTTTTATTAGTTGAAATTCTACAGTTGCTGCACATGCCTGTCTGTCTATTGACCTTTCGAGCCGTAACCGGCCCATAGGGCGTAGACCAAGATACACCTTCTCCTATATGAATTTTTGTACTAGCAGTTTTCTTTTAAAGATATTTTATCAAATCTCGCCATCTGTCTCTGTTCTGTGCAAGCAGTTCTATCTCATTGAGGGAGCCGATTCCTGCTGCTCTTGCCTCTCTCATCAATGTTCTTCTCAGTGTCTCCCTGGGTCTTCCTCTTTTTCTTTTACCTGTTGTTTCCCATATGAGGGCTTGCTTTGCTATTCGATTATTATCTCTTCTCATCACATGTCCAACGTATGACCATCGTCTTTTCTTTATTACTGAAGATATTAGTGGTTGATTGGCGATTTCTCTAATTTCCTCGTTTGTTTTGAATTCGTTCCATTCTATACCAAGTATTTTCCTTAGACATTTATTTTCGAATGCGTTCAACTTTGTTTCTATATCTCTTGTTGTTTTCCAGCTTTCACACGCATACGTAAGGGTTGATAGTACATTTGATTTGAATAGCCTAAGTTTTGTGTTTGTGCTAATGAGTTTTGATTTCCACAACTTTTCAAGGCTTCTGAAAGACATTGCTGCTTTAGCCAGTCTGATTCTAATTTCTTTGCTCGTATCCCCTTCTCGATCAATGTGACTTCCAAGATAGATGAAGTGATCGATCTCTTCTACTGGTTTGTTTTCCATGTATATTTTGTCACTTGTTGGAATTAAACTTTTCATGACTTTAGTCTTTTCATGATTGACCTCAAGCCCAATTTTGCTGGCTATTGATGATAGTTCATTTGTGTTTTCCTGCATCGTTTTTATCTGATTGCTGATGAGAACTATGGCATCAGCAAAGTCCAGGTCCTCCAAATGGTCTCCTTGTATCCATTCGATGCCTTTATTACCAGTGCAGCATTTCTTCATTATGAAGTCCATAACAATTCCAAATAACAAGGGCGATAAAATACATCCTTGTTTAACCCCAGTTTCTATTGGGAAACATTCGCTCAGTCCTTCCTCTGTTCGAACTGCACATGTGTAACCATCATACATGTCTTTGATAATATTTATGATTTTTGATGGTAAGCCATATTGCTTCAGAATTTTCCACAAAGAATCTCTATGAATACTATCAAATGCTTTTTTGAAGTCGATGAAGTTAAGTACAAAAGGTTTTTGCTTTTCAATGTGTTCCTCCAATATAAGTCGTAGAGTGAAAATGTGGTCAAGACAGCTTCTCCCTTTTCTAAACCCAGCCTGTTCTTCACGCATTACTGTATCTATTGAATCCTTTATTCTATTTAGGATGATTTTACAGAATAATTTTGAGGCAACTGACAAAAGTGTCACGCCTCTCCAATTGTTACAATCTCTAAGATTGCCCTTTTTTGGATCTTAACAATGATTCCTTTTTTCCTACTTTTTGCACATGCCTGTAGCGCCCTAGAATTCTTAGGTGAATCATGATAAGTCACATAAAGTGTGTCCATGTAACCCTTAAAGCGATCCACACCTGCTACACTTTTCAACGTGATAATAACTGGCAGTTTGCACAATGCGAGAAAATAACACTAGGAAACTTCTCTTGCACCAGCCTCCTTATAATAATACGCACACCTAAAAACATCGCTGAACAATCGCAAGTTGCAGACAATACATACTTTTTTTTTTTGCTCTCGTTTTTCTACTTCTTTCGTATCACAGTCACTGATTCAATTTAATTGCATTTGTGTCATTCAGTAAGTATGTAATGAATACCTACAGTATCTCTATCTTACCAATTAGTTTTGGCTCCTAATGACGTTGACACCAACACATCCGCTCTTTCATTGTCTCGAACTTCTTGCATTATTGATAAGATCAATAACTCCATGAGAATTTCTAATGGTTGCAGCATACTGCGTAATCTATTTTCAATCACTTATACCACTGGCTTAGTATCTGTCACAATTTCAACCTGACCTACTGACAAGTACTGCTTGAATCTGATTTGTGCACTTGGGTATACATGAAGCGCTCTTGAAATCTGATTGTAACATATATCGAAACGAGCAATGTTCAATAACTCACACCTGTGATAGTAAACACTGTATACAAAGCTGAGGGAAACGATGGCAAGCTAATCATCTGAAAGCGCCACCAGTTGAGCGAATGTTGGGGAGTGAAAAAAAAAAGCATTTCAATTTCCCAGACCACAGAATTTAGCCATGAGGGAGAAATGATCTACTTTTGCTGCAATAGCAATCACCTAACACACCGAGTTAGGTACACACTACTTTTTCAGCTGGGTCGGCTTTTTAGGTCACGTCCCTCCACCAAACCATCGCTTTAGAACTTCACTCCTGTCACAGAAGATAAAACAACTATAAACTCAATGCACAAGATGCTTTCAATTGAAAATACATTTTATTGTTTACTGAGTATATATAGAAAATAATTAAACCACTACATTATTCTCTCAGTTCAATGTACTTAAGCCATAGCTGAACATGGGGTTAGTTACCAAGAGGAAAAGTTCTTTCGGACGAGTGAATGTCATTACTAGGGCTCGGATTTGTATGGCATGACATATTTTTTCATGACATGAATTTTTGAAATCCAAGTTAATTTCAACATTTTTCATGCCTTTCTGAACACTGAAGCTGTTTTTTTAATTGGTTCTATAAACGCATATTTTGACCATATTTTAACATTTATGTAATATTTTGATCAAATTAATGGCATAAACACAACTTTTTGTTTATCTATTTATCTATTGTCCTTTCGAGCCGAAGACGGCACATAGGGCAGAACCACAATCACAAAAACAGAAACCTTGCGTGCCAAAATGGCATATATTGCAGAGATCACTGCTCTAAAATATATGGCGCTGTTTCCATAACAATACTTTTTATAATGACAGCTTGTCGAGCAATCGATCTACCTCCTTAGTCGCCTCTTACGACATGCCTGGAAGGTCACAGTGTCACTATTCTTTACTTCCCTCATAATGAGGCCCCGGTAACACACTGTTTATAGTTGGTCATATTTTCCGTCATTTTAGAAACAAAGACAAACACATGAAAGCAGAGAATATGATGTAAACACCCTAGCGGATATTGTAAAGTAATTTTGAATGGCAAATGAGTAATTAATGTATATCGTAGTTCGGTGTTTTTTTTTCCTTTTACGTCATATTTTGCATTTTTTAGGTCAGAAATGCAAGCATAATTTGAAGGATTTTAGATCACATTTGATATTTTTAGGTCATAAAAATCTGAGAAATGTTTAAACTAATGTCTACCAAGGTTTTATGATTTTGAGGAGAGTTTGTTCTTGAAATTTGTCCTTAACTCTTTTATTTTTTTTTTATTTTAAAGAGTATCCCATTTTTAAAAATGAAATTCCAGCGAGGATCCTTATTATTCACTCTTGTGTCTGTGTTTTTAAGATGAGCAGGATGACTGGTCTATGATCGCTTCTTCCAAGCCGCCCATTTACACTTCTTGTTGTGAATCTATGAACGTCATTTGTGGCCATAGCTAGGTCAGGTACTGATGGTTTTCCATGGACTTGAGTAATATGTTGACTCACCGACAGAATAGTCTATCAGGATCAGTTTATTTTCCATTATCCAGTCTTCAACATCTTCACCGGTTTTGTTTAATTATGTGTATCCCCAACTTGGGGAATGTTGTTTAGATCTCCAAATATAAGGTGTTTTGGCCCTTGCCACTTTTAATCTGTGGAGTCCGGTGACTGTTGTTGACGGACTATAGCAATTGGTAATCGTCACATCTCCTGATAGCAGTATAGTTTTGTGGATTGGTGTCGAAGATACCATCGTCAGATATGTCTGTCTCTGCTGCAGTGATTGCGCTTTTAATGAGAATCAGGATTCCATACTTGTGCCTAGTCTGTCTTCACGAAATACCTCATACCCATGCATTGTTAACCGCTGTGGCCCTTTTAGGTGTTTTCTGTTTGTGCGTGATATACATTTTGTTTTTGTTTTACAAAACAAGTTATGTTGTTCAGGATATTTTTTCTCTGACTTCTTCTGCATTCCAACGGGTCACTATGAATTTGTGTCATTTGTTTCGCTCTGTCGTTCCTAACACTTTAGGTTAGTAAAATCATCCATTGCTGTAGTGAGCCTTGGTAGGTCTGAAGCTCTGCTTTCATTTTTTCTTGATTGTGACTGATGTTGGCGATACCATGATATAAGGTTCATCTGTCTAATGTTCATGATTGACTTCTGTTGCCTTTTGAGAGATAGATTATCCACAAGGTTTGTGGAATGGCTATCAACATCCGTCTCCGTCCAATTAGTCCACAACGATCGTTTCTGTATTAGAATTAGTGTATTTTTGGTATTGAAAAAGAACTAAGTTCCTCAAATGAAATTGTCGTAGGATGGCTCTTACGCGCATGCGTGTATGTTCTGATTTTGTCCCCAATGTCCAGCCCATGGACCAGACCATCACTCCGTCTTTTGTAGACCTGTGGTTCCATACCGAAGACTACATCTCTTGGATTGTCATCGTTGAGGTTCTCGAAAATAAGTTACTGGCTTCAATCAGAGATTTAGGGGCTATATTATTTGGATTTATTTACGGAAGTGCTATTTCTTCTGCAATAAATTTCCTGAACGAGGCGCATGACTTTGTAATTATACCCACAGTTATAAGATCACTGAAGTTGTTACGGTATGATCCTCTACACTTATTCGATGGATTTCAGACATATAAAAGTAGCGCTGATTTCCTCTATTTTTCACGTAGATATAGTTCTGACAACCTCTCAGTGAGTGCATATTATTTAGTGAAGCATGTATTTGTGCAGAAGTTTCAATGGCAGGATTATGACATATAAGAGTTTACCACAAGGTAAAATATTAATATAATTCTGATTTAGCATGTCATCAGTTCTCATGGATTCTTTTAGAGCACGTAAAAAGATATTTTTGTCAATAATTAATTAGCATTTTTATAATCATAGACTAAAGATATAACAATTAAAATATCACATAATTCAAACACATTAAAACAGTCATAAAAACTTTGAATTTTAAACTATTACGAATCAAGTACCTCAACATCGCACTGTAATTTCATTAATGGTAAAAAGAACAAGTAATATACATTTTAAAAGTAAATATAATAAATTCTTACATTTTCGAGCGTATGATATAATTACAAACAAACATTATTTGACATAAACTACAAATCGCATTCATAGTAATTAACGAAACAAATAATCAATTAATTCAGTAAATGCATACAAGTTTCATTTTCATTGTTAACTCATTCTGTATGTCTCGCCGCACTGTACGTCATGCGGATTTCGGCAGCGTACGTTTCGCCGCATAGTGCGTCTCTATTAACTTGATTAGTGTGAATCGTCATCAAACCATATTCTTTTTACACGTCTTGTATCATCTTATCTAATAGCTTCTTCAACTATCTAAAAACTCATATATAATATGTTATATGTTAGGTAAATATAAATATGTATATTGATTCTTAAAACCATGACAAGTTTGGTCTCTGAAATCTTTTCCGTTGCATTGAAAAAGATCTTCCCAGCGGAAAGAGTTAATATAACATAACAGATTAATCAAAGAAAAAATGTAAAAGCACAAACATAACATTTTTAAAAAGGTAACACTTTCGTTATATCGACATCCATTAGCATCATAAATAAATCTTCACTAGATAAGCAATTACAAACATTTTTTTATATAGCACACTCGAAAGAGGAGTAGGCATCATGTTAGATAGAGAAAGAAGCAAAACGGTGAAATGATTTTGACTAATATCAGACAGAATTCTGCTAGTAAAATTGAGAGGTAGACTAATGGATATCAACATAATTCAAGCGTATGCACCAACAAGAAATAGCGAAGAAGAAGGCATTGGCACTTTTTACAATGAGCTAGAGATGACCATGGAACAGTGTAAATCCCAAGAAATAACTTATATATATTAGGGGATTTCAATGCTAAGGTAGGAACAGCTAAAGTGAAAAATGTAACTGGAGGACATGGCTTTGGAGAGACGAATGACAGAGGGGATAGATTGATAGATTGGGCAAAGACACATAAAATTATTATCGGCAACACCTCGTTCAAAGGCAAAATGGCAAAACCCAGACAAAAAAGTACGCAATAAAACTGATTTTCTACGGGTACAGAGAAGACTCAGGAATGGGCTAATATATGTCAAAACAAGGACAGGAACACATTGCAATAGTGACCATGTACCAGTAGTTGGAAAGATTAGAATAAAACTGCGGAAGACACATACATTTCCAAGAAATATGAAATTAGAACTAGATATACATAGAGTAGATAGATAAATGAGTGATAAGTACAGTACGTTAGTACAAATATATATATAATGATGTTGAGGAAGTACAGGACATCGAGAAACAGTGGGAAATACTCAAACAATTCAACAAACATCAAAAGATGTAATACCAGTGACTAAAAGAATCAACAAAAAGAAATGGATGACAGGAGAAATACTAGAACTAACGGACAAAAGACGAAAACATAAGAATGAAGAACGGACATACACAATATTGCACAAAGAGATAAATAATATCTTCTGGTTAAAGCAGAAATGTGAAGAAATGGAAAAACAACAAAAGAAAGACTCAAAATGCAGAAGCCAATGGAAAAATGGAGAGAATATATCAGTCAACTCTATGATGATGAAAGACCAGAACTAAACAAGGCAAAACAAAGACACAAGCCCGTCAATAATGCAGAGTGAAGTGGAGAATGCAATTCAACACATGAAAGGAGGCAAAGCTCCAGGTCCCGACAATATAACAATTGAAGAGATAAATGCATTAGGAGAGCGGGGAGCACATGTCATAACAAAACTACTCAATGACATTTCTAACACTGGACACAAACCCGAAGATGTACTAAAATCTATCTTTGTAGCCATACCGAAGAAGTCAGCCGCCACTGATTGTGAAGACCATTACACTATTAGTCTCATAAGCGACATGACGAAAGTATTACTAAGAATCATCATGAGACGTGTAAGGAACAAAATAAAACTATAAATAAGTGAGGAACAATGTGGATTTGTAGAACAAAAGGGCACCAATAATGCAATATACATCTTAAAAATATTGATAGAAAGAGCTATAAAGGTAAAGAAAGATTTACATATGTGTTTTATAGAAGTAAAAAAAAAGTAAGTAAAGTACCCCGTCACACCAAGTGGCGTATAGGGAATATGGTGTTAGTGACCATAAATTTTACAGACCTTCAGCACATGATTTTTGGGGTAATGTGGTCGGTATTACGCCCGTGCCGCTTCACTTTCCCAGAAAAAAATCCGGTACCCATTTTAGGCTGGGTGAACCCAGAAGCCGTCGGTTGGGATCGAACCCTACCCCTTGTCCTTTGTATTCCAGTTCACTAACCACTGGGCTATCGCGGCTCCCTGTTTTATAGACTACACTACACAAAAGCATATGACAAAGTAAAGCATGTGGAAATAATCAATATACTGAAGAAATTAAACATTGATGGCAAGGATCTGCGAATCATAAAAAACGTGCACTGGCAACAAACAGCAGCTATATGAATTAGCAAGTAAAAGTAAAGTACCCCCGTCACGCCAAGCGGCGTATAGGTAAATATGGTGTTATTGACCCTATTTTTTAACAGACCTTCAGCACATGATTTTTGGGTAATGTTGTCGGTATTACGCCCGTGCTGATTTACTTTCCCAGAAAAAAAATCCGGTACCCATTTTAAGGTTGGGTGAACCCGGAAGCCGTGGATTGGAATCGAACCCTACCGCTTGTCCTTTGTAGTCCAGTTCACTAACCACTGAGCTGTCGCGTATGAATTAGCAAACAAACAGGATAATTCCAATATATAAAACAAGGAGTCAGACAAGGCTGTCTTCTGTCGCCGGATTTGTTTTTGCTTTACAGCGAAACTATTATGAGATCAATAGTAGACAAAAAAGGAATTGAAGTCATCGGTCACAACATAAATAATTTACGATATGCGGTTGACACAGTCTTAATAGCAGAGACAGAGAATGAGCTACAAGAAATGAAAGATATAATAGTAAAAGAAAGCAGCAAAGAAAGGTCTCAGTCTGAATAGTAAGAAAACAGAAGTAATGGTCACATCGAAGAAACAATCATCACCATCATGCAGCATAGGGTAAATCTGAAACAAGTTCAACATTTCAAATACTTGGGCACAATAATAACATCTGATGGAAGATGCACCACAGAAATAAAATGCAGAATAGCTCAGGCTATTTTGAAAATGAAAATATATTTTGCAACAAATCTATGGCAAAAAAAGTCAGAAATAGAGTTCATCTGTGCTATATAGAACCAATTTTGACCAATGGAAGCGAATCTAGGACAGTAGACAAAAAATGAAAAGAAGATTAGAGGCTACAGAGATGGGATTTCTCAGAAGAATGTGTAAGGTTCCATGGACAGCTAAAAAGAGCAATGAGGAAATTCTCAAAGAGGCTAACACTAAAGGGGAGCTCCATAAAAACATCAGAAAGCAAAATCGAAATTTTTCGAGCACATCATGAGAAGAGGAAAGTTGGAATACTTGGTTACAACTGGCAAAATAAGAGGAAAGAGAGATCGTGGACGACAAAGAAAGAAAATAATAGATAACTTAGTGTTATGGCATAGAAAACAGTCAACAACAGAACTGATACGATGCACTGCAGATAGAAGATTGTGGAAGGATATGATCGCCTACACCAACCAGTATGGCACATGATGATGATGATGATGACACAAGACTTGATATGTTGTTACTTCAAAAAATATTTTTCTGTTGATTAATTTAACAATAAAGGATATCCAAGTGCAGTATATATATATATATATATATATATATATATATATATATATATATATATATATATATATAAATTAAAATACAAACTTATTACGTGTACATTCTAGGGCGAAGCAAAGGGCAAGAAACGTTTGCCACCACCTGAAATGGGTTAATTAAGAACAAAATGTTTGCCAATAAACCATGCACGTCACACATTGAAATTTCTCTACACTCATTGCTACACCAGTAAAATCTAATTTTAAAAGTGACCTTTATTATTTTATACTGTACTGTTTTTTGTTTGTTTGTCTTTATTTTTAAGAATTGGATGATTCTTTATTTTCAAACACTGTCAGGCTCATTAGCTCGCTTGCATTGGGTTTACCGTTGGTACAGGTAAAAATGGAAGCGAACTTTGACATATTTTAACTTTATCTTGTAATGGTTACCTACCATGGTGATTCGATACCTGACGCTGAGATTGACTTTCCATAACACAAACTGGGGCATGGTGTATGGAGATTATGTGTTGCCATCGTCTCAAAATATACCCTTCCATTTCCAAGTTTCCCTTTTCCAAAGCTACAAAATTGAGCTACATTTACTACCAATCTGACTGCAGGAGATGACGGATGGGATCTGTAATAGGTCACCAACTACTTTATAGTTGATAGATATCAACGTTTGATAGATATTTTTTGTAGTGTTTAATAGATATTTTTGTAGTGTTTAATGGATAATGTTGTAGTGTTTGATAGATAATGTTGTAGTGTTTAATAGATATTGTTGTAGTGTTTAATGGATACTGTTGTAGTGTTTGATAGATATTGTTGTAGTGTTTGATAGATATTGTTGTAGTGTTTGATAGATAATGTTGTAGTGTTTGATAGATATTGTTGTAGTGTTTGATAGTTATTGTTGTAGTGTTTAATATATATTGTTGTAGTGTTTGATAGATATTGTTGTAGTGTTTGAAAGATAATGTTGTGGTGTTTGATAGATATTGTTGTAGTGTTTGATAGATATTGTTGTAGTGTTTGAAAGATAATGTTGTAGTGTTTAATAGATATTGTTGTAGTGTTTGATAGAAATTGTTGTAGTGTTTGAAAGATAATGTTGTAGTGTTTAATAGATATTGTTGTAGTGTTTAATGGAAATTGTTGTAGTGTTTGATAGATATGGTTGTAGTGTTTGAAAGATAATGTTGTAGTGTTTGAAAGATAATGTTGTAGTGTTTGATAGAAATTGTTGTAGTGTTTGAAAGATATTGTTGTAGTATTTAATAGATATTGTTGTAGTGTTTGATAGATATTATTGTAGTGTTTGATAGATATTGTTGTAGTGTTTGAAAGATAATGTTGTAGTGTTTGATAGATATTGTTGTAGTGTTTGAAAGATAATGTTGTAGTGTTTAATAGATATTGTTGTAGTGTTTGATAGAAATTGTTGTAGTGTTTGAAAGATAATGTTGTAGTGTTTAATAGATATTGTTGTAGTGTTTAATGGAAATTGTTGTAGTGTTTGATAGATATTGTTGTAGTGTTTGAAAGATAATGTTGTAGTGTTTGAAAGATAATGTTGTAGTGTTTGATAGAAATTGTTGTAGTGTTTGAAAGATATTGTTGTAGTATTTAATAGATATTGTTGTAGTGTTTGATAGATATTATTGTAGTGTTTGATAGATATTGTTGTAGTGTTTGAAAGATAATGTTGTAGTGTTTGATAGATATTGTTGTAGTGTTTGATAGATATTGTTGTAGTGTTTGATAGATATTGTTGTAGTGTTTGAAAGATAATGTTGTAGTGTTTGAAAGATAATGTTGTAGTGTTTGATAGATATTGTTGTAGTGTTTAATAGATAATGTTGTAATGTTTGATATATATTGTTGTAGTGTTTGATAGATATTGTTGTAGTGTTTAATAGATATTGTTGTAGTGTTTGATAGATATTGTTGTAGTGTTTGATAGATATTGTTGTAGTGTTTGATAGATATTGTTGTAGTGTTTGTTATATATTGTTGCAGTGTTTGATAGATATTGTTGTAGTGGTTGATATATATTGTTGTAGTGTTTAATAGATATTGTTGTAGTGTTTGATATATATTTTTGTAGTGTTTAATAGATATTGTTGTAGTGTTTGATAGATATTGTTGCAGTGTTTGATAGATATTGTTGTAGTGTTTGATAGATATTGTTGTAGTGTTTGATAGATATTGTTGTAGTGTTTGATAGATATTGTTGTACTGTTTGATAGATATTATTGTAGTGTTTGATAAATATTGTTGTAGTGTTTGATAGATATTGATGTAATGTTTGATAGATATTGTTGTAATGTTTGATAGATATTGTTGTAATGTTTAATAGATATTGTTGCTGAGTTTGATATATATTTTTGTAGAGTTTGATATATTGGTATGATAGAATTTGTTGTAGCGTTTCTTTGTTGTTGTGTTTGATAGATATTGTTGTAGTATTTGATATATATTGTTGTAGTGTTTGATAGATATTGGTATGATAGATATTGGTTTGATAGATATTGTTGTAGTGTTTGATAGATATTGGTATGATAGATATTGTTGTAGTGTTTGATAGATAATGTTGTAGTGTTTGATAGATATTGGTATGATAGATATTGTTGTAGTGCTTGATATATATTGGTATGATAGATATTGTAGTGCTTGATATATATTAGTATGATAGATATTGTTGTAGTGCTGATATATATTGGTATTATAGATATTGTTGCAGTGCGTGATATATATTGGTATGATAGATATTGTTGTAGTGTTTGATAGATATTGGTATGATAGATATTGTTGTAGTGCTTGATATATATTGGTATGATAGATATTGTTGTAGTCTTTGATAGATATTGGTATGATAGATATTGTTGTAGCGTTTCTTTGTTTGTTTACATCTTACTCAGGAGCTGCCTCCTATTTGCTTCTCCCTTCACATTTTTTAAAATATGTTTTGTACGGTAAGGAATCATACAGCGTTCTTTCTAGATATGCAAACCACTGTATACGTTATTTCTGTATGTAGTTCTTGAATGGTTTAATGGTTACTTCCTGCACTGTTTGTCAGCCATTTTCCACTTCTACACACAAACATGCGGATTGAACACTTTTAAAACACAATTTCGTAGTTGTGAACAAAATGACGCACAGGGAAATCATTGCAAGGTTATCATATGCAGTTGATTATATTAGAGTTGTATTCCTTGAATATAAGCTAACTTGGCCAGCGGTAAATTTTAAAAGAACGAACAAAATGGAAACAACAATTTCTGCAACGCCGACAGTTTTTGGGGGCTTTTAAGAGTTTCGGCTGGGGAATTTTTAAATTAACTGTCACTGAAGTAGGAATGACAGCTTTCAAGGGTGACTTAAGTGGACGTATTAACATAATCCTCATTACCATCATCTTCTTCATCATCATCATCATCATTACCTAATGAAATGCCTGTGGCTCATGCGGTCATGTCTTTTCTCAATTTCCAATCTCTATAGACGTTTTCCAGATCAGGTTGGGTAATTTTACCTGTTCCTGTATGCAGTAGGCAGTACAACCTGCGGCTGCTCTGCTGTCGAACAGGTATGCTCAAGAGAGAGTAAAAGGTTAAGGGAGGGTACCCTGAAGTAAAACAACCCCAGTGCCTTGTGGGTGAGACTTTTTAGCAAAGGCAAGGGGAGCCGGCCGTAAACAAACCGACAGAAGGCAACAGAAAACCACCGTAATTTCTTTGTTCAATCATAACAAACAGCTTAATAGAATGGCTTGGCAGAAGGTCAACAACGGAAATGTTAAATAACTATCGAGATCGAAAGTTGTGGTTGACATAACCACCTACGCTAACAGGCATGGTACTTGATGATGATGATTATAGATGTTTATCGATTCTGTTATTTACTTCCTATCGAACCACCCTCTTAAAATTATTTTGCATGACTTCTCTCTGTTTTCCTATTTCTTTTCTTCCATCTAATTTTTTGGTTTATAACCTTTAAGTTGCTACAATCATCAATGTGTACATCTTTTGAAAGAGACTGAACATCTAAAAGTTTGTCTGGAAATGCTGCAATGAATTCTCTTTCAACAATTGTCAATATTTTTCTTTGAGCAAATGTTTTCCAAAGAAAATGTCTATTTCTCCAGAAATTCACCCGTGAGTCCAGTTACCCAAATGCAGCAGATTACCGCAGATGTGTCCGCAGACCATTGTCTGGCCATCGATGTAATAAAGTAGAAAGAACGAATGCAACTTTGTGTGAAGAATAAGATTGAAATGTTTATACTGTACCATTAGACTTCCGAAATGTAGCAGAAACGTTAAAAAAATATATATATTTATAACCAATGAGCATGTTGTAATTGTGAAAGAATCAACTGCCAGTTATGAATTATCGCTTTACCTAGTATTTTACTAAAAGTTTACTATAGTTCTCTACTTTACTAGAATACCACCTTAATTTATAAAAGAAATAACTTTTCATTCTGATGTCCTTCAATGACGAATCATCATTTCGATTAGGATTCGATGATTGATCAATTGACAGATTTCAGCAGATTGATGCCAACATTTAAAATCACAGGGTAGGGTGAAATAGGAAGTGGAGATTTAAAATAAAAAAAGAGAGATTTGTTTAACCAGGGAACTGTTGTAACAAACAGCAAGAATACTCATCGCTGTTACCTGAGAGGGGCTGAAAGATTTCCCGCAGTGTGAGAAGTAACAATGTTCGTAATTAAAAACTAACTTCTTACAATGGAACATTTTATTTTGCTTCTGACACTTTGGTTTCTTCATCGATTGAAATGTCGTCTTCAAAGGTATAATGTTTGTTTATGAAAAACGTGGAGGTTATAAACAAAGTCACGAACACGAAACACGTCAACAAAGTACCTATGACCTGTAAATAACAGAAAAACATGTTACTGACGTTTTCCATCAAATATCCAACAAGGATGGGGCTTACCATTCCAGCCACAGAAGCAACTACTTCGATAGAGGCAAACACACGTGACGAGACTTTCATAAAATGAGATTGTATCCACGTAATGCCAGCCGGATAGACAGGGGAATTGCCAAATCCGTACAAAGCTGTGAAAAAAACGAAGGCATCTACAACAGAATACATGGCACAGATTGTAAAGCTTATAGAAGCTGTCACCATAACGAAGAAAGACATTGTCAGAAGCTGTACAGCTGTGAGTTTGTGAGAGATAAAGATCATCACAAATCGGGAGACAGTAAGCGATGCAGAATAGGCAGCTGTGAGGTATGCTCCTTTAGATGTAGACTCGTTATATTCTTCCACAAGAAAAGCTGTGAGAAAAGAAATAAATCCAACTTTGGCACAATTGTTAAAGAAATATATCAAGTAAATCATAGACATTGAGTATATCAAAACAGGTGTGGGCAATGTTCTCTTAGAGACAACTTCTTCTAGGCGAATAGCATCCCATTTGGTATCCATTTTTTCTTGCAAGTAAATTATAAACCATGGAATCCCTGAAATAAAATACATTATCCCAGTAATTATAAAAGCATAACGAACATCTGTTGTTATAGGTTCTGTTTCTCGGATAACAGTTGACAGATCTGTGTAGTTGACCAGGCTACCGGAAGTAGAGTTTTCTTTTGCCGTCTTGGCCAAGAAAGGTGCTGTGTACAAAGATGAGACAACTTCACCAAAACCTAATCCAAAGTAGATCATATGCGTGAGTACTGTCCCTTCTTTACCCCAAACTCTCATTTGCTCGGCAACGGCACCTGAATTAGACAGAGAAAGAGAAATTTACTTTAGACAGCACATTATAAATTGACTATTATATATTTATTTTTACCATAATTAAACATTGTCCTGTAAATAATATCAATCATATCAGTTTATTTTTGCTAATACATAAGTTTAGAGATGAAGTTAATTATTGCGAAAAAAAAATGATTAGAAAATGTAAAAAAAAAAATGGACAGAAAAAAATGTTTTGACTGTATAAAGAATAGATACGATAAGAAATGAAAATATATTAGCAATTTTAGAAATACACTTTGATACGAACATGAGTAAAATAAAATAACCCTGCTAATTCATGAAAATTGAGTGTAACCATAGTAGTAGAAATGCCGTTTAATGATAGCCGTTCCTGTGTTTTCCTGCGGTAAATGCTGCATTTTTGATCTATGTAAAAATTATACACGCAATTAAACTTGGCAAAATGGTTAATCTTTTGTTTATATAAAAAACTATACACGCAGCTGTGTTTTTCCTGTATAAAAAATATACACGCAGTAAGATCGATCGACCAACACAGCGAGACCTCGGTGAGTATAGGTGAACCCTTGATGGGCACTTCCTCTTCTGTGACTGGTTAATCCAGCAGTTAGTCGAGTGGAATAGTGTCGTCCAACTTTTATTTACTAGATTTTATTTACACTAGTTGCATGTGAGACTTCGTGATATAAGAGCGATTGATTCACGGAAGTTTATTTTCATAGTACAGTTCAGTCTAGCGGCCTGTGTCATGGGTATATTTTACGGTGTAAGTTGAATATTTTTTTCACTTTTTCTCTTATCTCGTAACGATGCGGTAGGTTTACCAATAAAAGGCTATTCAATTGAATTAATCGAAATGTGTATAAAGTATGTTTGTTAAGTCTCTGTTGAGTGCATTATTCCTTCGTTTTTCATATGATTATATTATTGATTGGTTAAAAAGTAGATATTTTTAGTCCTGATGTGATTGGTATTCAATGTTATTAATGTATTTAAACTAGGTATGTTAAGTATTGTTGACAATGGGCTATTTGATCTTCTACAGATGATTTCTCATAACGAAACATCTTCTGGTGAACATCAGTGTGCATTATGTTCGAAGCAGTTTAAACGGCGCAAAGCTATGGATCAGCATATACGGGCCGCACATCGCCTTATACGCCATGCTTGTGCCATTTTTCAACGTTCATATACGAGTCGAAGTTCTTTAGCCAGCCATAGGAGACTAAAACATTTAGTTTCTACAACAGCTCCTTCACCATTGGTATCGTCTACATCGCTAGTTTCACCCTCGGTACCGTCTACCATACTAGCTTCTCTTATCCGTCATGCTTGCACCACCTGTCAGCGCACGTATAGGACTCCTGGTTCTTTAACCCGACATATGAGACTAAAACATTCAGTTTCTACAATAGCTCCTTCATCATCGATACCATCTACCATACCCGCTTCAAATACAGCTTCTACAACACCGTCGGTACCTGCTACAACACCCACTTCACCAGTGGCTCCTTCTACGTCATTACAGTTGGCCCCTTACCATCAAATAAGAGAGTTAGTTGAGGAACAATCACATGAGGGTAAAAATCACAAACCCGATGACCCTTTAGCAACACTACCTGAAGATGTGCGGGATGTATATCACCAAAACTGGTCAGTTATAAACACTCATGCTAGTATTAATAAAACAGTTTCCACATATAATTTCTTCCACTCGCCTGATCGCCCATTCACTACAGACTGGTCTGCTGTTGTAATGGATGTGTCTAATAGTCAGATAACCCGTTTTAGAATTAACTATGGTCACCACCTTATCCTCCATCACAGAGAGAGTGGAGATTTACGCTTCTTCCACGCTTCCCTCAATAATTCGGCTGTTCTGGAGTTCCACCGTATAGTCAGTAATCTTGGAGATTTGACAAGTTTTGAAGACTTTAAACGACCACGATCCCGTAGACATCGGTCTACTCAACAGACTCGATACTAAGTGGATGGTGGTGAGCATTCCCGCCAGTAGTTTTTATTTATTCAACATTCACGACTTCCCGATCGGCTGATTAGTCACCACGTTTGAGCTTGTGTGGTCAAAGAGGAAAGTGAGGTGGGAGGATGACATGGTAGGAGAGAAGACTAGGAAGGGGTTAGGAAAACAGGAGAGATAGAGAAAGAGAGAGGTTAAATTTTGCTGTACAAGTATAAAATATATGTTCTCTGATGAATTAATAAAATCTTTATTGTCAAAATTTATAGAAAGCATCATATTTGTATATTTTACTTGTCTTGGCTAATTCACTTGTCCGAGAGAGAGAGAGAGAGACAAAGAGAGAGAGAGAGAGAGAGAGAGAGAGACAGAGATAGAGTGACCGAGAGAGAGAAATAGGGATAGAGGGAGAGCGAACCACTAATACTGAGGAACAAGCGAGAGATAGCACCCACGTTCCTCCCTTTTCAAATCATCACAACACACTATTTATTTACAAGCACACACATATCGCGAGGAAGTGCCCATCACGGGGTCATCTATGCTCACCGAGATCTCGCTGTGTTAGTCGATCAGTCTTGCTGCGTGTATAGTTTTTATATAGGAAAAATGCATCTGTGTGTATACTTTTTTATATAAACAAAAAATGAACCATTTTGCCAAGTTTAACTGCGTGTATACTTTTTTATATTGACAAAAAATGCAGCATTTAACGCAGAAAAAAACGAATAAACGGGTAGCATTAAACGGTACCTCTACTAGCATTAAACGGTACTATTAATCATCTATCACTGTAAGCGTGCAAAAAGTGTTTATGCTAAGCCATGGAAAGAGGTAGGATTAACAAGATTTCAAGGAATTTATTTTTTGTATCTCTCTCTCCTTCTCCTTCTCTCTTTATGTCTCTCTCTCTCCAGTTGTTTTTTTCTTTTTTTCTCTCTCTAAAGTCGCCGATAAAAAAATGAAATTTTCGAAAGATAGGTCTAATGTATATACAATATCACACAAGAGCTTAACATTTATTAGTGGAAAGGATCGAGGACAGAACACTAATGATCACTACAAAAATTCATGTCACTGGTGGGCTGAGAAGGAAGATTAGGTCCACGTTGGTCATAACAAACATCCACATTTTGTAGCAACATGGCGAAGAAGAAAAGAAAGAACAACTTCACTCCTCGAATGTGACGTAAAGGAATAAGGAGATAAACAGATATCAAATTAAAAAAAATATTAAACCTTATGCAAAGACGTAAAGGGAAATGGTATTGATTCACGTATTCTTACTGACATAGACATAATTGTGAACAATGTGATCAACGTTCCATTGACCACCTTTTCTAATCAGTTAAAGCTTATAGAAATCTATCATCAAGGTCGGTCAGGCAACTAAACCAGACCTTATGTCCTTTAGGTCCTAAGTAGATCAATCCAAACAGACTTTTTAAACTTTAACGTCTCCGATTTTGTCTTACCTACCGTAGCCCAAGTCTGAAACAAACTGTTTTTGTAATGGTCCAAAAAAGAAAAACATTATTTTTTCCAACTTTCAGAAAGTTTCCGCTCTAGATGTTCTTAAATGGTCGGTCTAATACTGCGTACTACCCTCTTGATAACACTAGTATGGCCCTCTTCGTCTTGTCAGGCGGTCTAATGGAGGCCATTGTGTATTTTTGTTTTTTTAGATTTTGTTTTGTCGAACAGCTTCTCTCGTGGCTAATTCTACCAATGTTTTACCAACGGCCACGGAATGAACAAGTCAGGCCTACTAGTCAAAACACGGTTTTGCATCCTTTTTCGTGAGTCTTTTCTCTTCTAAGTTTTGCTTTAGCACAGTCTCAAAAGATGTTATACCATTCCTTATACATGCTCTCCATGATGTGCGATAACTTGTCAGATGTTCCCAGTCATTTTTACAGATGGAGAAGTCATTCAGAGATGATTTACATATGTCTTTATATTGTAGTTTAAGTCTGCCATTTTGTCTTTTTCCGTGTATTAGTTCACCATATAGTATTTGCCTGTGGATGCGGGGATCTTCCATTCGCTGCACGTCCCCCAACCATCTTAGTCTTCGACATCTGAGCATCGATACGATTCTTGGGGTCTTAGGACGTTGCAGGACAGTTAAGGTTGTTATTTTGTCCTGCCATTTGATGTGCATTATTCTGCGCAGACATAGCACGTGAAAGACATTTAGTCTTTTTTTCATGATTTGGTTATGTTGTCCGGGTTTCAGATCCATATAATAGTGTGCTAAGCACAAAAGTTTGAAATACTTTTTTTGGTCTTTAGTGTTTGTTGCGTGTTGTTCCATGCCCTTTTTGTGAGTTTGCCGAGCGTCGTAGCTGCCTTACCAATTCGGCTGTTTATTTCATCATCATGAAATTTAGTCGGAGAAAGTAGTTGATAATTTTACAAGCATATACTTTAGCTGAAATGCATTTCAGTAATCATTTAGAACTTTAAACATTCAAACAAGACATTTTACAAGTTAATGAAAACTAAAACCTCTTGGAGTTTACTTCGTCATCTTACGGTTATTATTAAAGATGTAATGAAAATTTAAGTACACCAGAGCTTCAGATGTTTGATATATTGAGGTTTTCTAGCTCTGTGGAATGGAATGATAGAGTTTCGGTAAAATTTAGTTTAAAATAAACACTGTGTGTATATAATCAGCAAGCTGATTCTTACAAAACTGGTAACTACCTGTACGAAGAACACCATAGGCGATACCAACAAGTGATCGCACGAAGATCATGATCAAAAAATGGTAGCAATACGGAGTTAAGATGGTGAGCGCACCAATTCCTAATGCGCTTATTAGCAGAAGACAATTCTTGTTTACCTGGGAATTCACAAAGAAATAATCAGGAAACATAAACTAATAAAATGTAACATTAGACAAATTTAGGTCAAACTTCAAACATTCTAATTTAGTACGTTTTGTGGCTAGGAGTAACCATAATAAATTGAACAGCAACAGAACTGATATGAAACACTTTATAAATGATGTTAGCTTGAATTGTAGAAAATGAATGATGATAATAAAAATTGATAGAAAACAATAATAAATGATGACTAGTCACAAATATTCTGGAGATTGTACTTTTGATTTTTATGCAATTTCGTAAGATCCGTACAATAGATCAAGTCAGTGGCGTATACTGGTTTTGGGGTCTGAGCTACCGTTGACATAATAAATAAAAACATATATTATATTCATTAGACTAATATAAAGAAATATTTTCTAATGACAGCACTACATTTCCAATTACTTACTTATATGTTAATTATATTCTTCTTGTTTGGGACGAAAATGTCTTGATGGCTTTGTCATTAAAAGTACTCTTGGGTTGGTTTCTAAGTTTCTGGGGCAATGATTTCTCAATGGACATTATTGCCAAACCAGATAAGCGCTCTTGTGTCTGTGTTGAGCGACAGTAAGATTTGATTCTCTTGAAAGCAGAAAAAGTTCTTTCTACAGATGCTGAAGCGCATAGCGTAGTTATAAATAGCTAAGGAAGTTCCGGTAATCAGACATAGTTTCACTTTCACTTTTTACGCTTCTAATTGGCTAGAGCTAAAAATAACTCATGAAACAGCATTCCTCTAGCAGTAGCACCCGCTATATTATTTTGACTCCCATTTTTGAATGTCAAGGTCGTTAATACTAGGTCCGGATAGAGGAAAAATGTACTGCTAACTACTAGAGGTTTCAATGTAGAGTAGTTTCGGTTTCATTCACAAACGTTATAGTGGCCAGAGAAAAGTTTGCTTTAATAAATGCAAATCAAAGCAAATAAATCATATTGGCTTACGAAATGTGTAATAGAATATTCGAAAATTTGTAATATAATTATTTTTAAAAAATATAATAAATTATCATTTCCTTTTGTATTTCGTTAATATGTTCAGGTTACCGGCGGTAGCTGCGGTATCATAGAGAATACGCCACTGGATAAAGTTTAAGACAACGGACAAACAACTCAAACACTTATACACACACACACACTCACATATATATATTTATATTTATATATATATATATATATATATATATATATATATATATATATATATATATATATTTATATATATATATATATATATATATATATATATATATAGAGAGAGAGAGAGAGAGAGAAAGAGAGAGAGAGAGAGAGAGAGTAGATGTCATTTACTTCAGTTGTTGTTAGGTAACCAGAAGCTTTTCAGCTGACGCCCTTCAGCACAATGTTGTGCAATGACTCCTGCATGTATTTCAATGGGTTCTCTTTTAGTTTCATATTTACCTCAGTTAAAAACTTTGCACCAAAGAGGCAACAAACAAAAAAAACTAATCTAAGTAATTATGTAAACTACATGACTTTCATCACCTTTCATTTCAGAGATTTCCTCTGAAACAATTTCATCATTTTTATTGTCGCTATTATTTTAACTTAATCTCCGGTCACACTATCGGTTTAAAAGACTTTATTACACGTTCCTGTGTCAATGTTGGAAAAAATGTGTCAGACTAAAAAGTAATAGGCTGAACGACATCACAAAAAAGATGAAAACATTCAAGTCTGAGAGTGTTTGTAACATGGTACAAACTTTGCTTAAGGTCTTAAATTAAAAATACACTGTAAACGTTATATAAACCACTAGTTCTGCACTAGTTGCGGTGTTGTATACTTGGCTGCAACAGTGCTTCATCTGATGGTTGTAATTTGATATAATTCTCTTTTATAATATATGGCCCTTTTCATCTTGTCAGACGTTTTAGTGGAGCCGTTTGTGTGTGTGGAGGTTATGATTTTGTCGAAAATCTTCTCTCGTACCTGAAACAGTTTCCCAAACACACTCGGCCACAGAATGAACAAGTGAGGCCCATTGATCCTCAATGGTTATCCATATTTTTCTCTTGCATGTTTTGCTATAGTACAGTCTCAATTGATGTTATGTCACTTTATATACAGACTCTCCATGATGTGCGATCTATTGAAGATCACATCTTTTATAATGAACCCAGCTCATATCCCTTGTAAGTTAACGGTCTTCACAGATACTATGTTAGTATTTATTTTTGCATAGCTCGACATTATTCTGTCTCTTCCACTACGCGAGTTTATATCCTCTCGCCAAAGCCGTTTTTTTACACAAAGGCAAACATATTCAAATTATCTGACTGATTTTATCTTTTTTTCCTCAAATATCGACTCTTGTTCAAGCTGGGCAGCATCATTAATAGTCTCTTGTTTTTGCACCCCATATTTAAAAAAAAACATGTAAATGAATTTAAATTATTGGGAACTTTGTTAACCTCAGACGAAAGATGTACAAAAGAGGTGAGATGCAGAATGGCTCAGGCAAAAGCAGCTTTAAAAAAAAATGAGGAAGATACTATGTAATCCATTTTTGTCAATAGAAACAAGAAAAAAGAGTTCATAAATGTTACGTAGAGCCAGTCTTAACATATGGATGCGAATCATGGACAATAGGACAACAGACAAGAAAATCACTGGAGTCTGTAGAAATGTGGTTTTACAGAAAAATGTTGAGAGTATCATGGACAACTAAGAAGAGTCATGAAGATATTCTGAGAGAGGTCAAAGAAAAAAACAGATCTAATTTCCAGTATTAGGAAGAAACAATCATCATTTTTTGACCGTGTAATGAGAAGAGAACAACTGGAATATATTGTAACAACTGGAAAAATTGAGGGACGAAGAGATAGAGGGAATCAAAGAGAAAAAAATAACAGACAGCGTAAGAGAATGGCTTGGCAGAAGGTCAACAACAGAAATGATAAATAGCTGCCGAGATCGAAAGTTGTGGAGAGACATGATCACCTACGCTAGCAGGCCCGGTACTTGATGATGATATTTTTTTTTTAATTAAAAAAATTAAGCGCGTGAAGGACACATGGCACAAAATCAGTAAGGCAGCAAAATGTAAATTACTGACATGTATCTTTCGATAGCAAAATACGGTTGTGAATCATGGATAATCTCACAAACATATTGGAAGACAATCGATTGATCCCAAACAAAATGCTGCAGAAAAATCCTCAAGATACCATGGATAATGACAAAGAGCAATGACGACATGTTATAAGAATTAAACATTAAAAAGAACTAGCTCTATAAACATAAATCGCACGAGGACATTAAAGTACTGTCCTCATCATCATGTGCCATACTAGTTGGTGTAGGAGATCATGTCCTTCCACATTTTTCGATCCACAGTGCATCGCATCAATTCCATTATTGGCTGTTTCCAATGCCATGACACCAAAATATATAGTATCTTCTCTCTTTGTCGTCCGCGATCTCACGTTCTCTCTATTTTGCCAGTTGTAACCAAGTACTCCAATTTTATTCTCATGATGTGCCCGAAAAATGTCGATTTTTCTTTCTGATGTTTTTAGGAGTTCCCATTTTGTGTTGGCTTCTTTGAGAATATCTTCTTTGGTCTCTTTAGTCGCCCAGGAAACTTTCAACATTCTCCTGAGAAATTCCATCTCTTCGACTTATCGTATTTTCACTCGTTTGTCTACTGTCTATTATTCGCTTCCATAAATTAGAATACGCTCTATATAGCACCGATGGACTCTATTTCTCACGTATAGTGCCAATGACTTGTTGCATAAGACGGTCTTCATTTTCTTAAATGTTATTTTAATCTGATCTATTCTGCTTCTTACTTCTGTGGTGCTTCTTGCATCTGATGTTGTTATTGTAGCCAAGTGTTTGACGCTTTGCATTTGTTTCAGATTTATCCCTTTAATTTTTATTTAGATAAACATTTAGATGACACTGACATACGACTAATATGTAATTTATACTGGGAGGAAACAACAATATTAAAATATAACAGAGAACTCTACACCGATTCATATAAAAAGAGAAGTAAGACAGGGATACATCCTATCACCAAGCTTGTTCAATCTATACAGATATGCTGAAGACACTGTATTACTAGCAGAAAATCCTACACATATGCAACAGTTAATTAATGAAATAAACACGACAAGCAAAAAATATGAATTAGTTATGAATATCAAAAAAGGCAGAGGCAGATCAAGTCTAATATGGACGAGTAACATCAAATGATAGACAAGTTAGCCTATGACAACCTGCTCCATCAAAAGAAGAGACAGAACGGAAGGTCGCTCCATGGTAGTCAACCTTGGATGCGAGACGGCACTCAATGATGAAGATTGAAAATACTAAAATTATAAATTATGATCATAAAGAAATAAAATACTCAAAACCTACAAGTGGATATCAAAGTTGAAGGAAGGGATAGTTCAGAGCTACAACTTTCTTGGACAAGCCTATAATCGGTGATGGAAAATGTAAAACTGAAACAAACAAAAGAATAGGAATGGCAAAAAGTAATTTTAATGCCATGAAAAATATACTAACATCAAAACAAAGAACACCAGGGCTATAACTAAGAATATCAAAATATAATATCTTCTCAACATTCCTGTATGGTGCAGAAACACGGACATTAGTAAAAAAAAAAAAAACAACAGAAAGTTTAAGCCTTTGAAATTTGGATTTATTGAACAATAAGACGAATTGGATGGAAAGGATAGAAAACAAACAATGAGGTCTTAAAACAATAAAAAATTCAAAGATTACTACTAAATACAATTCAAACAAGACAAATGATATGTTTGGGCATGTTAAAAGAATCAACAGCCTACTAAAAGTAATCTTGGAATGGAAAATACAAGTTAAAAAAGGCAGGGAGGGACCAAGACTAACATACACGAGTAACATCAAAAGATGGAAAAGTCAGTCTATAACAACCTACACCATCAAAGCAAGAGATAAAACGGAATGGTAGCCAACCTTTGATGCGGAGATGGCACTTAATGATGATAATTATTTGTATGTTGCATGGTGGTGATTATTTTTTTTCGTCGATGTGACCACTTCGCCTGTTTTCTTAGTATTCAGACTGAATTTCTTGTTGTTTTCTTTCATTATTATGTCTCTCATTTCTTGTAGTTCATTCTCGGACTATGGCGTGATTAGGCGAGAAGTCGGACGAAATTACAAGATAGTAGAATGAGGTGTGACAGGCCGTCAAGCATGGCACATGTACTCACTAGAGATAGAGAAGTGTATATATGGAGCGAAAAAGAGCAAACAGATCCCGCCATTAACCCTGGAAACATGGCGATAGATGAGGCGTAATAGGGGGCTTATCGAGGACTGGCAGTACAGGGTCGTGGAAAGTCAAACAGAAGTAGTGAAGCAGCTCTAAAACAAAAAAGTGTGTGTGTGTGGGGGGGGGGGAGAGAAAGAGAGAGTAAGGTAGGTCTGGAATATAAAGTGGGGTATATGTATTGACATGGATAATAAATTTAAGGGGAGCACAGACAATAGCAGTGGTGCTGTAATTATAAGTACAAGTTGGTAAACAGGGATCTTGATTCAAGTGGGTGCCAACGTACTTAGAAATGTAATATAGACCCTAAATATCGCCTGGTGAGATCACGTCAGGGTGGGGGGGGGGGGCAAAATATGAGCAAGGGAATGAAGAAAGGGACGGAGAGAGGGGGAAACGGAAGAGAGATGGGGGTGGAAGAAGAAAAGGGTGGAATGTGTGGGAAGGGATAGTGATATTAGATTACCCGTGAGAAAAGGATACATTTATGCCTCTTGGGGGTGAGGCAACCCACACGGGCGATCAGACGATTCTCTAAAGTGATTAGCTGCGACTGTCAGAAGAACATGACAACAGGCCAGTGACTTAGACACAATAGCATTTCAGAAAATGAAAAAAAAAGTCCGCAGGACTGAATTTTGCTGCAATATCACTCTTTCCTATTTTTCACAAAGGCAACCATGTGCTCATGTATCGCCAACCACACAGACAGATATTCTATGATTTCAGATGTACTCTCAAATTTTTGGCGCCGACAATTGTATCGTTTTGGGTTGATTTTTTTCCCTATCAATTTCGCCATTAGGACAGCGGGTAGTTTTGGCCTGCTCTTTTCGGTTTCCAACTGTCGCTGGTTTTTTTTAAGGTGCCAGAATACACACGAGACCTCCTGTCTGTGTAGTTTTTCGAGAGGGCTAGACATAAGACTTTACTACTCAGCGACCATGGAAGGTGGCCCGTGCGCTGTCGGAGCCCGAAAGGGGAGTAAAGAATAGCGGCGCTGTACCCTACCAGGCATGTTCGTAAGAGGCGAGAAAGGTGAGGGTTAGGCATGGGACTGGCTATCCCATACTGTAAAAAAAAAAAAGTAAGCCTAAAAAACTTCACAAACATGGACAGAGAGAGAAAAGTCAAAGAGAGAAAAAGTAAATCCGCCATCCAGGAAAGATAAGTGCTCTCTGTCTAAGAGACGTATGACGCAATCCGGAGAAAGCCGTAAGGAGTCCGGGTTGCAGACTCACCCTTTGTCTACCAGGAAATCCTCCAGAATTGGCACCTGGAATGTACGTACCTTAAACGAACAGGAAAAAGCTGCTCATGTAGCAGCAGAAATGACAAACTACAAGATAGATATTCTGGGAATGTGTGAAACCAGATGGCTAGGAACGGAAAGAATAAAACTAAATACAGGAGAGATGATTTTATCATCCGGACACCAGGATCCTGGAGCACAACATAGTGAAGGGGTAGCTATAATGCTATCAAGGAATGCACAGAAGACACTAATAGAATGGGAAGCAGTTGGACCAAGACTGATGAGAGCAACATTTAAAACAATCAAAAACAAAATAAAATTACACATTATCCAATGCTATGCACCAACCAACGATAAGGAAGATTTTGTTAAAGATGATTTCTATAAACAGCAACAATGTCAGATGGATGCAAGACGAGCCAAGGATATTATAATCTTGATGGGAGACCTAAATGCTAAAGTAGGATCAGACAACAGAGGCTTCGAAGAGATTATGGGAAAACATGGACTTGGAGATATAAACGAGAATGGAGAGATATTTGTGAATTTCTGCGCCCTTAATCAAGTGAGCCTAGGAGGAACAATATTCCAACATAAAAGAATACACAAAGCTACATGGGTATCACCAGATCATAGAACGGAAAATCAAATTGATCACAATCGTATTAATAATAAGTTTAAGTCATCCTTACAGGATGTAAAAGTATATAGAGGGGTAGATGTAGCTTCTGATCATCATCTTCTGATAGCCAAAATTAAAATTAAACTGAAAATGTATACTACAGCGAATAAGGGTAGAAAGTATTTCAATGTAGGCTTTCTTAAAGAACAAGGAATTAAAGATAAATTCTCAGTCACAATATCAAACAAATACCAAGTACTCCAACAACTAGAAAATGCAATAAATATAGAAGATCATTGGAAACAGGATAAAGATATATGGAAAGAGACATGTGAAGAAACACTGGGGAAAAGAGAACGCCAGTATAAGGCATGGGTGACAGCAGAGACCCTGGATACAATTAAAGAAAGAAAGAACAAGAAAGCAGACATAAATAAAAGCAAAACGAGAAGTATAAAGCCAAGACAGGAAGCTTACACATAGGTGAACAAAGAAGTGAGAAGATGCATTAAAAGGGATAAGAGGAAATATATAGATGAACTAGCTAAAGAGGCAGAAGAAGCAGCAAATAAAGGGAATATGAAAGAACTGTACAACAGTACAAAGAAATTAAGCGGAAAATACAAACAGATCAATGCCTTTATTAAAAGGAAATCTGTTTAGTAATATAAGGGAACAAATCGAGAGATGGAAAGAGCATTTTGAAGAACTTTTGAACAGACCCGGCTCAAATAATCCTCCAGATATACTACCAGCAGAAGAAGAGTTACACATTAACTGTGGAAAACCAAGTAAAGAAGAAATAATGAAAGCCATCAAACTATTAAAAAATGGTAAAGCCACAGGACCAGATGAAATTCCATCGGAAGCCATCAAAGCAGATATTAACAATTCTACCAAGATGATACATAATCTATTAGATAAAATTTGGGAGAGGGAAGAAATACCTAAAGACTGGAAAGAAGGTTATATAATCAAATTACCAAAGAAAGGAAGTTTACAGGAGTGCACAAATTATAGGGGAATTATGCTACTATCAGTGCCAGGAAAAATATTAAGCAGAAATATTATGCAGAGACTAAAAGAGGCCATAGAGAAACATTTTAGAGATGATCAAGCAGGTTTTAGGAAGAACAGATCATGTGCTGATCAAATAACTACTCTACGTATAATCATCATCATCATGTGTCGTACCTGTTGGCGTTGGCGATCATGTCTTTCCACAATCTTCTATCCACATTGCATCGTATGAGTTCTGTTGTTGACTGTTTTCCATGCCATGACACTAAGCTATTCAGTATTTTCTCTCTTTGTCGTCCGCGATCTCTCTTTCCTTTTATTTTGCCAGTTGTAACCAAGTATTCCAACTTTCCTCTTCTCATGATGTGCTAGAAAAATGTTGATTGCTTCTTTCTGATGTTTTTTAAGAGATCCCTTTTTGTGTTGGCCTCTTTGATTACTTTCTCATTGGTCTTTTTAGCTGTCCAGGGAACTTTCAACATTCTTCCGAGAAATCCCATCTCTGTGGTCTCTAATCGTCTTTTCATTTGTTTGTCTATTGTCTATGATTCGCTTCCATAGGTCAGAATTGGTTCTATAAAGCATCGATGAGCTCTCTTTCTCATTTCTATTGACATAGACTTGTTGCATAAGATATTTTTCATTTTCTAAAATGCTATTTTGGCCTGAGCTATTCTGCTTTTTATTTCTGTGTTGCATCTTCCATCTGATGTTATCACTGTGCCCAAGTATTTGACACGTTGCACTTGTCTCAGATTTGTCTTGTTTATTTTTATGCAGCATGATGGTGATGACGGGGTTCGTTCCCTGGCGGGGACACCTGGGTTTTACTAATTCCCTAAAAATTAGTAGGAGCCGCGATAGCTCAGTGGTTAGTGAACTGGACTACTACGGACAAGGGGTAGGGTTCGATCCCAACCGACGGCTCCGGGTTCACCCAGCCTTAAATGGGTACCGGATTTTTTCTGGGAAAGTAAAAGCAGCACGGGCGTAATACCGACCACATTACCCCAAAAATCATGTGCTGAAGGTCTGTAAAATATAGGGTCACTAACACCATATTTCCCTATACGCCACTTTTTTTTACTATGATGGTGATGATTGTTTCTTCTATATGACCATTACTTCTGTTTTCTTACTATTCAGACTGAGACCTTTCTTTGCTGCTTTCTTTTACTATTATATCTTTCATTTTTTGTAGCTCATTCTCTGTCTCTGTTATTAAGACTGTGTCATCCGCATATCGTAAATTATTTATGTTGTGACCGATGACTTCAATTCCTTTTTTGTCTACTATTGATCTCATAATATGTTCGCTGTAAAGTGTAAACAAATCCGGCAACTGAACACAGCGTTGTCTGACTCCTTGTTTTATAAATTGAAATTGTCCTGTTTGGTTGTTAATTCGTATAACTGCTGTTTGTTGACAGTACATGTTTTTTATGATTCGCAGATCCTTGCCACCAATGTTTAATTTCTCCAGCATATTGATTATTTCCACATGCTTTACTTTGTCAAATGCTTTCCTGTAGTCTATAAAGCACATATATAGATCTTTCTTTAACTCTATAGATCTTCCTATCAATGTTCTTAAAATGTATATTGCATTATTGGTGCCCTTTCCTTCCACAAATTCACATTGTTCCTCACTTATTTCTGGTTTTATTTTGTTCCTTACACGTCTCATGATGATTCTTAGTAATATTTTAGTCATATGGCTCATGAGACTAATAGTGCGATGGTCTTCACAATCAGTGGCGCCTGATTTCTTCGGTATGGCTACAAAGGTAGATTTTAGTAGATCTTCAGATATGTGTCCAGTGTTATATATGTCATTGAGTAGTTTTATTATGACTTGTACTCCCAGCTCTCCTAATGCTCTTTGATTGTTAATTGTCGGGACCTGGAGCTTTGCCTCTTTTCATGTGTTGAATTGCGTCCTCCACTTCACGCTACATTATTGGTGGTCCTGTGTCTTCATTTGAATTGTTTAATTCTGGTCTTTCATCATCATATAGTTGACTGATATATTTTGTCCATCTTTCCATTGTCTTCTCCTGTCCCATTATTATATTTCCTTCCTTTGATTTCACACATCCTGAAACGTTGACTTCTTTTCTTCCTGTTAATTCATTTAACTGATTGTGCATAAATTGTGAGTCTTTCTTTTGTTGTTTTTCCATTTCTTCACATTTCTGTTTTAACTATCCTTCCTTTGCTTCTCTGCATTTTTTTTTGGATCTCTTTGTGCAATATTTTGTATGTCCGTTTTTCTTTCTTATCTTTTCTTCCTTCGTCCATTAGGTGTAATATTTCTTCTACGTGTAATAGTAGAACTAAAATCCCCACTTTTTATTGGATTCATAGATTACGAAAAGGCATTTGATAGTTTAGACAGAAGAATGCTTTGGAAGTTACTGAGTCATTACGGATTCCCCATAAAGTTTATTAACTTGATAAGAACAATGTATGAAGGAATGAATTGTAGTGTGGTGCATGAAGGACAGCTTACAGAAGCATTTGAAATAAGAACAGGAGTAAGGCAGGGATGTCTTCTGTCTCCATTTCTCATTCTTCTGACCATAGATTGGAATATGAAAATAACTCAAAGCAACAGAAATGGGATCCAGTGGTCACTGACCAAACAATTTGATGAGTTAGACTTTGCTGATGACATAGGTGGTGGATGGTGTTGTGGGAGCAGCGGATAAGTAGTGCCAGTTATGGTCCCCACACCGTGATGGCAGGCAGAGGATCTCATGTATAGAGACAATGGCTGCGATGTCCGACTAGTACAGTCACTGTCAAGAAGGAAAGGAATGGCAAACTACCTTCTTAAATTGCCTGGAATAATCATGACAAATCACAACCATATATTTATCATAAAGAAGCAAATAATCATGACAAATCACAACCATATATTTATCATAAAGAAGCAATCTCATTTTTCGGGCACATCATGAGAAGAGGAAAGTTGGAATACTTGGTTACAACTGGCAAAATAAAAGGAAAGAGAGATCGCGAACGACAAAGAGATAAAATACTGGATAGCTTGGTGTTATTGCATGGAAAACAGTCAACAACAGAACTGATAGGATGCACTGTAGATAGAAGATTGTGGAAGGACATGATCACCTACGCCAACCGGTATGGCACATGATGATGATGATGATGACATAGCTCTCCTATCACACAGCCATCAACAGATGCAGGATAAAATGAGCATACTTGATGAGAGATCACAACAGCTAGGACTGAAGATTAATAGAGATATGACCTACATTATGAGAATTAATACATTTGGCAATAACCAAATAAAACTAGAAGAAATACCTCTATTAGACGTACAATTTTACATATGTCTGGGCAGTAATATTGATAAAGCGGGAGGAACAGAAAATGATAGCAAAATAAGGATATCAAAAGCAAGTGGAGCTTTCATTGCACTGGGAAACATATGGAAATACAAAGAAATTAAATTAAATACAAAAATAAAAATTTTCAACTCAAATGTTAAGTCGGTCCTATTATATGGCTGTGAAACATGGAGAACAACAAAATTGACAATCACGAAGATGCAGACTTTCATTAATGGATGCTTACGCAGAATAAAAGGATGGAAATGGCAGGACAAAATCACTAACTTAGAATTATGGAAATGTACCAGTCAAATACCAGTGGATAAAAAGATACAGCGAAGACGGTGGCGCTGGATAAGACATACACTACGGAAGCCAACTGAGAGTATTACACAAGAGGCCTTTTTGGAATCCCCAGGGGAGAAGACAAGAGGAAGACCATGGAACTCTCGGAGAAGACAGATAGAAGCAGAGATGAAGATGATGGGGAAGACATGGAATGATCTTAATAGAATGGCAAAAAACAGAACGACTTGGAAAGTGTTTGTTGAAGACCTATGCTCCACTGGGAGTTGAAAGTGTTTGTTGAAGACCTATGCTCCACTGGGAGCTGAAAGTGTTTGTTGAAGACCTATGCTCCACTGGGAGCTGAAAGTGTTTGTTGAAGACCTATGCTCCACTGGGAGCTGAAAGTGTTTGTTGAAGACCTATGCTCCACTGGGAGCTGAAAGTGTTTGTTGAAGACCTATGCTCCACTGGGAGCTGAAAGTGTTTGTTGAAGACCTATGCTCCACTGGGAGTTAAAAAAGTTAGAAGTAGAAGGCCAGGGTAAACATTCATAAAGAATTCAAGGATTCGATTTTTTTCCCCACCGCCTTTAGTGGATATCGACCCCGATGCTTTCCTTTCGAGAGGCAGTCGTCAGACCACCCAGCCACCCTCAATTAAAAGTAAAACTGTATAGATGTTGTTGTTGTTTAACGACTATATCAACGGATATCTATAGATCGCAATGCAAATGTACTTTTGAAACTTCGAAGTGATCATTTACTATTTATTTGTGTCGTTCTGAAAATAATGAATAGTGAGCAAACAGGTGGTGGAGAAATAAAGTAGTTATTATTCACATTTTGGTTACAGTCGGTTAATTTACTTGAAAGATTAAGGGTATTTTCATCCAGGAAATATAATAAATGCCCAGTTTTCATAATAAAGATACATCTGTTCTGTGCATGTGGTCTTATCTTTCTTTGTAATTCATTAGCTGCAGGTCCTATTTCAGGATGATAGTGTTAAACCAAACTCTCTAACCTCAGCTGTACGGTTCATGTAGTGAGTGATCTCACATTTTATACGAGCTACAGATGTATTTAATGCTATATTTAAACATCCAATAAAAAAAAAAGTGAAGTACCCCCGTCACGCCAAGTGGCGTATATGGAATATGGTGTTAGTGACCATAAATTTTACAGACCTTCGGCACATGATTTTTGGGGTAATGTGATCGGTAGTACGCCCGTACCGCTTTACTTTGCCAGAAAAAAATTCAGGTACCCATTAAAGGCTGGGTGAATTGGAGGCCGTCGGTTGGCATCGAACCCTACCTCTTGTCTTTTATAGTCCAGTTCACTAACCAATGAGCTATCGCGGCTCCCCAAATATCCAATATAGAATATGTTTTTCTTCTGATTCTATATTTTAGCTTGGCTTCAATTATGAGCCACATTGCCGCTTGCTTTGATGGTGCACGCTGTCAAATATTCTACAGGATGCCCTCAAAAACATATATTGTTTGAAAGAAGTTATACAATCCAAACTTATTGGAATATACTTAAACTTCGGGATTTACAGTATTTAAAACATGTACACAGTTTCTTGTGGCAGTAGTTGGTATCACATACAGGATTCATGTGCGCCCCTGGAAGGGTGTTACTCGGCAAATATCGATGCAACAATGTAGCTCACACCAAACACTCTACAGTATCTCCGGTGTAATCAATTTTACAGTTTCAGTAATTCATTCCTGAAACATGTTATTTTATGTCCCAACAAAATATCTGTACTCTCCTCTCACTATCAGAAAAATCTAAGATGGCTCTCACCCACGCATCTGACGAGTGTTGGAAACTTTCTAGAACAAGCACTATTGTGACGTTACATTATGTTTTTAAATGCAAATTTAATGGGCAATAACGCATCACTGATGCTGTGAGCTCATTCACACCGGATATGATTAAGGTAGATTATCGCATCGATATTTAACACGGCTAGGGCATACATCAACTGATACCTCACTAAACTGTATGAGTCGATACGACCTTAGTCACTGAGGTGTAAGAATATTTCATTTGTCTTCATTTTGTAGCTACTTGAAAGTATGGACTGTTTTTGTAGACACCCTGTTCTTTCCATTATTTATGTGATGACTTTAAAGATATATGCGTATAAATAGAATGTTGAGAATGCCCTGCACAGCTAAGCAGAGTACTGAAAAACGTTTTGTAAGGGGTCAAAACAAAAAGACAGATAATTTTCAATATAAGAAAAAGACAATCATCCTTTTTTGGCCATGTAATGAGAAGGGAACAGCTGGAATATATTGTGAAAACTGGACAAATTGAGGGACGAAGAGATGGAGGGAAGCAAAGAGAAAATATACTAGACAGTTTAAGATAATGGCATGGCAGAAGGTCAAGAACAGAAATGATAAATAACTGTCGGGATATAAAGTTATGGAGAGACATGATCACCTATGCCAGCAGTCATGGCACTTTATGATGTATAAACTAAATACAAACACTGAGAATGAACACAGATAAAAAAAATTACATAGGGACACATATAATAAATTATTTACAGCGCTCGAAATTATTCATAAACAAGCAACAATAGAAAGTTCTGGAAACAAAATACAGTCCGGACCAGTTTTCAAAACGGTGCTCTTTATCGCAGCACCTGTCACTAGAGAGACCTGCATTTTAACTATTGCTACCTCATTACCTTAAACATCTGAATTGATATCTTAGTTATTCATGCGCATGCCCACATGACTCGCTAATTAAATTTCAACCTCTGTTCACTAATCAATACGTAGAAACCATTGTGGTTTGAGCTTCATAATGTACGATACATACTAAACAAATACACACGCACACACATTTTCTTTTACTGGGTGCCGTCTCCACATAGAAGGTTGGCTACCAAGGAGCGCAGTTTGTCTAGTTTATCTAGTTTTCAATTTTGGTAAAGAGTTCTAACGTTTCATTTACATATTTTTGTTTGTCTTTATGTGTTCTTTTAAGATTTTTCAAATTCCTCTAAAAGGCTTGCTTTGGAATGATACAAGGTGACGCTCCTATCTCTTCCTCGATGGTCAGTCATATTCGTCTTTTCTGTTTTAAATACCCCTCTTGTGCATCACACACTTTGATGCTTTCCCTTTCTGTGCCGTAGATTATTTCTGATTCTTGCGCCTCATCCACTGTCACAGGCTTCGTATTACGCTGGATGGACGTTCCTGGTGACGGTGCCGTTGTCGAGAATACGTGTATTATCAATGGAGCAGTGTACTTGTCTCGTTAGTCTATCGATTATAGGTCCTGCACAATGAAAAGAAGAATAAATATAATTCTCCTGAAACAATGAAAAAACAACACTGTCCACATCTCCGCCAGAAGTTAAGAAAAAAACGAGTATAAAAACACTAGAAAAGATAGAAAAAATATATAAATATATATTCTGAAATACTTGCATTGTTGATACACTATAAGGAAATGAACATCAAAAAGAGTAGTTTGAAGAATTTTAGACCGAGGTAAATAATCAGAAAGAATCAACTGTATATTAAAGGTAAATCTGAGGCGAAGAAGTGAAATTAAAATGCACATGGATACAGGATGGTTTATAGCTCTGGTTAAACCCCATAAACTGACCAGAAAAGAGAATAGATAGCACATCAGTGTTGGAATCAATTTGTTAGTCAAGTACGGTTGTTCGTGCATGACCGGCCAACAAAATTACATTTTTAAAATTAATAACCTACTAACGTGCTGAAAAGTGCGGGTCTCTATTTTAGTGTCACCTATTGAAGCATAAATTGGTTTGTTTACGTGTGTGATTCTTCTATTCATGATTATGGATAGACGGTGGGCATATGACCCTCAATTTGACAAGAAAATTGATTAGAGAACAAAAGAATTAAGTGTTTAAATGTGGAAAACCAAAAACAATTAAAAAAAGATAATGAGAAAAAGTCACATTTTTAAAAGAATACAATTCTCAAACAGAATAGAGATTCATAAAGGAAAACACAGTCTTGTTGTTTGATGTCAAACGTTGAACGTGATATTTATGGATATAACTACTAACATTCCCATGCAGAAGAAAGACTCATGTACAGCGAAGATAGCTCCGCTTGTCTTTTGAAGATATCTTTACTTGTCCTGCAAAGACAGCTCAACTTGCCCTGCGAAGATGGTTTCCCTTGTTCAGCAAAATTAGCTATTCTTGTCCTGCAAAGATAGCTCAACTTGCCCTGTGAAGATGGTTTCCCTTGTTCAGCAAAATTAGCTATTCTTGTCCTGCAAAGACAGCTCAACTTGCCCTGTGAAGATGGTTTCCCTTGTTCAGCAAAATTAGCTGCTCTTGTCCTGCAAAGATAGCTCAACTTGTCCTGTGAAGATGGTTTCCCTTGTTCAGCAAAATTAGCTATTCTTGTCCTGCAAAGATAGCTCAACTTGCCCTGCGAAGATGGTTTCCCTTGTTCAGCAAAATTAGCTATTCTTGTCCTGCAAAGATAGCTCAACTTGTCCTGCGAAGATGGCTTCCCTTGTTCAGCAAAATTAGCTGCTCTTGTCCTGCAAAGATAGCTCAACTTGCCCTGCGAAGATGGCTTCCCTTGTTCAGCAAAATTAGCTGTTCTTGTCCTGCAAAGATAGCTCAGTTTGCACTGCGAAGATGGCTTCCCTTGTTCAGCAAAATTAGCTGCTCTAGTCCTGCAAAGATAGCTCCGCTTGCCCTGCGAAGATGGCTTTCCTTGTTCAGCAAAATTAGCTGCTCTAGTCCTGCAAAGATAGCTCCGCTTGCCCTGCGAAGATGGTTTCCCTTGTTCAGCAAAATTAGCTGCTCTAGTCCTGCAAAGATAGCCCCGCTTGCCCTGCGAAGATGGCTTTCCTTGTTCAGCAAAATTAGCTGCTCTAGTCCTGCAAAGATAGCTCCGCTTGCCCTGCCAAGATAGTTCCTAATGTTTCGCGCTAAAAGCTGCTAAGACCTAACATATCACGGCGATCTACTTGAGAAAACATTAAGTATTCTGCCGCCGAATAAATCCTGCGACAATTATAGAACAGCTTTCACTGCCATGACGAAGTACACATAACGAATTGACAACAAAGGCCCTATTATTAAAAGAATAGATTGCTACCAGGTGCACGAACTCCGTAGCATCGAAGCAGAACCTTAAAATGGAACAGGGGTGTGCATTAAAGATCTGAAATTGTGTCTCCGATGCAAATCTTGTGCGTCAGTGAAACAGAAACTCTATTTCACTATCTCGAAACATACAAAAAATGAAATATGTATAAATCATGTAAAAAAAAAAAAAGGTTAAATCAAGCACTTACCCTATCGTAAATGACACCACAGAGGGCACATCCAGCTATAAATCCGAGAAAAAAACCAGTGAGAAAGAAAGAAGATGTCTGTAGATCAACGTTGGTGACGATCTGTAAATCTAGAAGTGTCGGCCCATTTTGAGCTATCATCATTCCCTGTTAACATACAGGCAATGAAATTTTATTTTCCACATTTAAATACATTTGCGAGATGAGATGAAATGTTGCATTATTTAGTTTTGTCTCATCAGAATAAGAGAAACATATTTTTAACGCTATTGTTTATGTCTATCCCTCAATTTCTTCTATCCCATTTTTTTTTTTCACGAGTCCCCACAATATATTTCAGCTGTTCTTCTCTCAGCACATGCCACAAATGATGATTGCTTACTATTGTGTATGGACAACCAGCTTTGTTCTTAGCATTGAAATCTTTTAGAATTGTTCCTTCTCTTTTTAAGCTGGTCTTGATATTCTTAGTTCTCATCTATAACATATATATCATATTTTTCTAATGATTTTTCTGTCTCCTTTCTGATTGTCATGTATTCACTTTTATATGTAAAAACACAGACTGTTTAAGATAATTTTTGGTGCAAAGACATCGACAAAATTGATAAATAAAATTAAAGTACAAATAAAAGTAGGATCAAGGAAACTGTAGATGTATAATGGAAAAATGCATGGAATAAGAACTCAAATGGTAAGCATGTCCACAGTCACTTTCAAAATCAAAACAGAAATAGCAAAATGAGAGGTGAACTAAACATTTCGACGAACAAGAAAGTCCTAATACTGGGCAGGCGGATTTTATTACAGAAACCCCATGTGTGAGCAGTGCAATGAAAAATATGGCAATGTCCACTACCTGCTCAGTTGCAAAGTGTATGATCATCTGAGATCTGAAATGCTAAATACTCCAACGAGAACAAGCCAACACTGTGCACAAAATGTCTTCTAAAGAGGTTACCAAACGTAGTAGCGCAATATATTAGTAGAACCAATGAGACCACACAAAAGGGATTGACTAAAGAAACAAATGAATGGAAACTACAGCTTCCTGTTGCACACAAGAGGCAATCGTGCAAATCCTCAAGAGAATCAATCACCAACAAGGCAACAGTAGTCTCGTTTCATAGAAGCAACAGTAAAAACATAGAGTTACAAACAAAAGGCATTTTTTTTGTAAAACCTCACAAAAACTGGAAGATTCAGTCTAATGGTGAACAGGTCATGACTCTCCAAAACCTCAGAATAAACGAACGTCTGAACGAAATGTAGAAATAGAAAGATCTTGAGAGACATGGTCACCTACCCCAACAGACACGGTACTTTCGATGCTGATAGAAGTTAATAACGGTCATAGACATTGTTGCTACGCTAAGTTATATTACAAGGTTATATGGTTAGCAAAAAGAAAAACAGAAAGAAAAAAAACATACCACGGCGGTGAAGAGAAACGTTATACATATGGAATGATAAACTTTTCTCTTATAATCTGGGTCGTACCAAAATCGTTTCAGAATATTAGTTTTCCATTTTGATTGCTCATTGTGTGGCAACAACGTGTTGGCTACAGAAACTTCAGCATCGCTTCCATTTTTGACTGGATCCTTCTTTGCGCACTCCATTCTGAAATATTTGTGTATATAATTATACCGATAATATACGTCAAATTATGCTCAGTTAAACTATCAGCGTAGTAAATAGATGAAGAAAGCTAATCTATTGAATTCATCTTCTTAATGATTTATTAACTAATTTTGATTAAAATTTGGTATTACTGTGATCCAGACTAGATTAACAAAATATTCAATCCTCTGCAGTGCACAACGAAAGAGCAAGCAAACTAATGCTCAAATGGCGCACAGCTTGAACAAAATCACAAACTGGTCTCATGTTTGTTCTCTTTTTAACATTATTCGCTCACTTTAAAATTCCTGTTATGTACAGGCCATGAAAGCATATATGAGGCAGTGGCGTATACTGGTTTTGGGGTCTGGGCTACCGACAACATAATAAATAAAAACATACATTATATTCAGTAGGCTACCATAAAGTAATATTTTCTAATGCCGTCACTACATTTTAAATTACTTACTTATTTATAGCAATAACTGCGGAAGCAAAAAGAAAATATACAAATCAATTTATCTACCAACTCTGTGCTATCAGTGCCAGAATTGGACGCTGGACTCTAGAACAATAAGAAAGATAACGACCACCGAAATGAAATGTGTCAGAAGAATGACAGGAAACAGCTTAAGGGACAGAGTAAGAAACACTGACCTGAGGAAGAAACTCGAATTTGAACCAGCCATCGAATACATAAAGAAACAACAGATAAATTGGTTCGGCCACATAACAAGACAAAAAGAACTAACAACGACTCAAAGAGCCTTAAATAAACGCTACGAAAACGCCAGATTAAGAGGAAGACCGAGAAAGAGATGGATAAAGGGAATACTAGAGTCACTAGGAGGAATAACATCAGAAGAGGCCAACAGAACATTTTTGACTGGATCCTTCTTTGCGCACTCCATTCTGAAATATTTGTGTATATAATTATACCGATAATATACGTCAAATTATGCTCAGTTAAACTATCAGCGTAGTAAATAGATGAAGAAAGCTAATCTATTGAATTCATCTTCTTAATGATTTATTAACTAATTTTGATTAAAATTTGGTATTACTGTGATCCAGACTAGATTAACAAAATATTCAATCCTCTGCAGTGCACAACGAAAGAGCAAGCAAACTAATGCTCAAATGGCGCACAGCTTGAACAAAATCACAAACTGGTCTCATGTTTGTTCTCTTTTTAACATTATTCGCTCACTTTAAAATTCCTGTTATGTACAGGCCATGAAAGCATATATGAGGCAGTGGCGTATACTGGTTTTGGGGTCTGGGCTACCGACAACATAATAAATAAAAACATACATTATATTCAGTAGGCTACCATAAAGTAATATTTTCTAATGCCGTCACTACATTTTAAATTACTTACTTATTTATAGCAATAACTGCGGAAGCAAAAAGAAAAATATACAAATCAATTTATCTACCAACTCTGTGCTATCAGTGCCAGAATTGGACGCTGGACTCTAGAACAATAAGAAAGATAACGACCACCGAAATGAAATGTGTCAGAAGAATGACAGGAAACAGCTTAAGGGACAGAGTAAGAAACACTGACCTGAGGAAGAAACTCGAATTTGAACCAGCCATCGAATACATAAAGAAACAACAGATAAATTGGTTCGGCCACATAACAAGACAAAAAGAACTAACAACGACTCAAAGAGCCTTAAATAAACGCTACGAAAACGCCAGATTAAGAGGAAGACCGAGAAAGAGATGGATAAAGGGAATACTAGAGTCACTAGGAGGAATAACATCAGAAGAGGCCAACAGAAGAGCAAAGAATCGCAGATTGTTTCTCCCCTCGACGCCAACGGCAGCAGAGGAAGGATAGAAGAAGAAGAAGTAGAAGACTTATTTATATGTTAATTATATCCGTCTTTTTTGGAACGAAAATGTCTTGATGACTTTGTCATTGAAAGTACTAAGGGTTGGTTTCTAAGTTTCTGAGGGAATGATTTTTCAATAGACATTAAAGCCAAATCAGATATGTTTTCTTGTGTACTCTTAAAGTAGTTATAAATAACTAAGGAAGTTCCGGTAATCAGACATAGTTTCACTTTCACTTTTAACGCTTCTAATTGGTTAGAGCTAAAAATAACTAATGAAACCGCATTCCTCTAGCGGTAGCTCCCGTTTATTATTTTGACTCCCAGTTTTGAATGCCAAGGTCGTTAATACTAGGTCCGGATAGAGGAAAAATGTACCGCTAGCTACTAGAGATTTCAATATAGAGTAGTTTCGGTTTCATTAATGAACGTTATAGTGGCCAGAGGAAAACCTTGCTTTAATAAATGCAAATCAAAGCAAATAAATCATATTGGCCTACGAATTGTTTAATAGAATATTCGGAAATTTGTAATATAATTATAAAAAAATAAATTGTCATTTCCTTTTGTAATTCGTTAATATGTTCAAGGCTACCAGCGGTAGCTGCGGCAACATAGAGAATACGCCACTGATATGAGGGAGTGAGAGTACCCGCATATCGTTCATGCCGAACCGTGATAATTAGATGAAAATATGCAGACACCGGTAGAGTTGTAGGTCCAGTAAGACTGCATTCATTCATTTATTCTTTCCTTACTGTGTCAAGATACATTTTCACAATTATCTTTAAAACTTCACACTTAAGATCTGCTTTTTTGAGATATGACGAATGGATAGAGCAGCACAGAAGGGAAGATGCAGACGAAAAAGATACGAACTAAATGAAAAATCTTTTTAAAAATATGTATAAGTAACCGATGACATTTTCCTAAAAAAGTTAAAGAACAGAAAACAAAATTGGATAACTGAAGCCATTATGAATAAAATAATAGCCAAGACACTAAAATAGATCATCCGTAATATGTACAGACACGCTAAAGAGAAATGGTTCAACCAAAGTGTATGGAAATGGAAACACAGAAAAGAAAAAAAATGATTTTAAAAGAATTCACTCAAAAACAAAAATAATGATTAATTTTTAAAAAGTCACAGAAGGAAAACAGTAATCTGCAGATGGCAACAATATATATCGCAAATATTTAATAACGATGTAAAGGACAAGTAACAAACTATAATGTGTATGTTAGGATACAATCTGAAAATCCTATAGTGAAGAAGAGAAAACTATTAAATCATTGAAAAATAGAAACCTTGTAGAACCAGACAACTTACATACTGTGATTATAAAAGCAATAAATGATTTTGGCACAGGAATAATAACAATGATGGGCGATGATAGACACAACAAAAGATATATACGATATTAGGAGGCGAAGGCGCACCTCCCAGCACCAGAGGTGGAAGTTGTCAGCGACCCACAGCTGATGGCTTGCGCCAGGATCGGTGAACTAAAACCATCCAGACTCTGCTCCACCTATCCGCAGTGCCTACAATAACAGACTAACCTGTCTAGTCTGGCCAAGCATGCAGGGATCGAAGAGGGAAGACAACCCGGTACTCAAAATGGCCGTGCTGAAGTCGGATGTGTTGGGCCGAAAAGCGCCAATATAACAGTTATACTGCAAACCACAACACAATGCAGACACGTCCACTTCGTCCTTGTAAGGGCGGATGATGAAGAGGAATATTCTAATCTACTCTAGAATACTTTAGTCATCGGGCGAACGCAACCAACCAACCAACCATACGATATTAACTTATTATTTAAAAAATAATACATTATTGTCTGACCGAGGAAGACTGGCGATGTCGAGGATACAGATTTTAAAACAAAAAACCTTGTTTAACGGTATGCAAATAAGAATCTAGACAATTTGGTTTTACAATTTGGATTTAGAAAAAAAAAAAAACATGGGACAAGAGAAAACTGTTTTCTTCGTGAGGATATATAAACGTAATACAAGGTTAGGTACTTCGATAAAAAGGAAACCTCTCCAGTCATATTTTTATCCCTGTCCTTTTACCAATGAAAATTACTTTGATCGGTCGCCGAAGGTCCATAAAAAGAAGCGGGTCCATAACCAAGTTAAGCGATTAACCATTTAACAGCTTTGCACATAGTGCTAATGCAGCACTGGACCAAGGTTTATTATTGTTGGTTCAGAGATTCCATGCTCTGCATACAAACGTCATCATTAGCTGGAAAATGGGCTGCAGAGATGGACTTTTATTGAATGCCAGGAGCTGAGTCATCCAAAATAGAATAGTAGCCTCCGTCAATCATAGTTGACTTGATTTTTCAGCGCCCCTAGAAATATTATTTTTTTCTGTTTTTTTCTTTCGTCGTGTATTCTCTTTCTCCATGAATCTGTCTGCTTCTTCTTTGAGGTGAACCTTTAGAGTTTGTTTCCAGAGATTGCGGTCTGCAGCTATGTCTTCCTCTCCAGGGCGCGAATTTGGGCAGAAAAAGAAAGAGACAAGTTGTTGCCCATGCAACATGTTTCTTCACTCCACGCAGCCGAGCGACCCAAAGGTCTAGCAGGGCAAGAACAGTTTGGTGCCAACTGCGTCGCAGGAGTTGCCAGAGAAATGTTAAAATCAACACTGAACTGCCTTAGGGACTCCATCTCCGGATTTGTCCTCAGGGTTTACTCCCGAAGTCTATTCCGTGAACGGGTACCCGCTAGACAGTGGGGGTTTATTATCAGAGTTGACCTTCTCCTAGATGTGTTGCCATCTTTAGGCTGACGGGTCGCACCTACCCGGGGAGGAGGTTAGGGCGCCTAAATAATCCAATAATCCATCCAAAATAATCATGAATAATCATGCGAATAGTGCAAAACAAAATCAGTCCAGAAATTAGTGATGAACAGTATGGTTTTGTTGAAGGTGAAGAAACGTACAATGCCATAGTAATCATAAGCTGGTAGAAAGAGAAATAAAGGTGAAAACAGATCTATACCTATGTTTCATAGATTATGCCAAAGCATTTGACAACGTAAAGCTCTAAGAAATAATTACAATTCTAGAAGGCAATTCCCTAGACAGCAAAGATTTAAGAATAATAATGAACATGTACTGGCAACGAACATCAGCCATAAGAACTGGACATCAAGTAGGAATATTTCAACAAATATAACAGGGTGTTAGACAAGGTTGTGTGCTGTCAGCAGATTTATTGAATATGTATAGTGAGATTATTTTAAGATCCATAAGGGGCATGTCTGGAATAACAATCGGAGGTCATAATTTAAATAATATAAGGTATACAGATGATACAATCTTAATCGCTAAGAGTGAAAACGAATTACAAGAAATGTTAGACATCATAGTGACGGAAAACAAAAATAAGTGACAGCCTTAATAGCAAAAAGATAGCAGTAATGGTAGCAACAAAGAAAATGACAACACCGCAATGTACAATAAAGAAAGATGAAACAATATTACAAGTAAACGAATTTAAATATTTGGGAACAATGTTAATCTCAGATGGTAGATGTACAACAGAGGTGAGATGCAATATGGCTCAGGAAAAAGCAGCTTTCCAAAAAAGGAAGATAATGTACAATCTATTTTTGACAATAGAAACAATAAAAAAAAGTTTTTAAATGTTACGTACAACCAGTCTAATTTTTTAAGTGTTATGTACAGCCAGTCTTAACATATGGATGTGAGTCATGAACAATAGGACAACAGACAAGAAAATAACTGGAGGCTGCAGAAATCTAGTTTTACAGAAGAATGTTGAGAATACCATAGACAGCTAAGATGAGAAATGAAAACGTTCTGAAAGAGCACAATGCAAAAAGACAGCTAATATCCCATATAAGGAAGAAATAATCATCATTATTGGCCTCCAATGAGAAGGAAACAGTGGAATATAGTGTGGCAACTGGGAGAATTGAGGGACGAAAAGATAGAGTGAAGCAAAGAGAAAAGATACTAGACAGCTTAGGAGAATAGCTAAGCAGAAGGTCAACAACAGAAATGATAAATAACTGTCGAGATTGAGTATTGTGGAGAGACATGATCAACTACGCCAGCAGGTATGGTACTTCATGATGATGATGATGATTATGATACAAAGTTAAACAAACCAACTATGCCTGCTTCAGAGACAACACCAAAACGTTTGAAAGAAAAAACCATAAACAACTAGTAGAATGCCTAAAAGATATATATCTAAATGAAGCACACTTGAGACTGAGATATGTTACTTATAATGGGAACAAACGTCAATTAATAAATACAACAGTGAGAACTTTGCACCTATTGATATTAAAATAGGAGTAAAACAGGGCTGCATTCTATCTTCATACGTATTTAATGTTAACGCTGAGCAGATCTAATGACATCGAACATCATGGAGAGTGTCGGATCCAACCATCTATTAATCTATTTGAGCTATCGAGCCGTAGCCAGCCCTCAGGACATAGACCCTGATACTCTTTCTCTTATCTAAATTTTTATTCTAACAGTTTTCAATCCTTCTAAAGTTCTTTAAGAATACAAGCATAGTAAAAAGTAAAGTACCCCCATCACCCCAAGTGGTGTATAGGGAATATGGTGTTAGTGACCATAAATTTTACAGACCTTCGGCACACGATTTTTGGGGTAATGTGGTCGGTATTACGCCCTTGCCGCTTCACTTTCCCAGAAAAAAATCCGGTACCCATTAAAGGCTGGGTGAACCCGGAAGCCGTCGGTTGGGATCGAACCCTACCCCTTGTCCTTTGTAGTCCAGTTCACTAACCACTGAGCTATCGCGGCTCCCAAGGATACAAGCATATATATCTTTAATTCCCAGTTACTCAGTCAACATTTCGGCAGACGTCAGAAATAAGATAATCCTGAAACCTGTTTGCTTGAATTATTTTTATTTTTTTCGATTTTTAAAAATAACTTTGAAATAGAAAAGTGTTTACTTACACACCACTTACGTAATATATACCTATGATAAGTTGTCAAGTATTGCAGTAAATATATGCAATTACTTTTTGCTTTCTGTGAAGCATCGCTACAATCAGGTCCCTATCGTATATGTCCAGCTTGCTTTCCAAGGGCCGGCCATCTTGTCTATGTATACTAGATTATCATTGTCCTCCCTCTCAGTGATAGTTATCTGGTCATGGATGCTGACATTTGTCCGTTGTTGTAGCAGTTGTATTAAGTGTCTGCTGAGTTACACTGTTCTAGTGTAACGTCATTCGGGGTCAGCCATTCTTCAAGTTATAAATTATTTCTGTAAATTTATTACAGCCATTCTCTCTTTCACTAAATAGGGCATATGGGCAACAGTATAAGTTACTGTAGACGAAGCGAACATGAGACATTCTCTTTTGATTTATTCACTCTTGACATATTTTGGAACGTTCATGGTACAGGAAAACAATATTTTACCATCTTCATAATACCTGCTGGAGCAGAAAAACCGCAGCCAATGTGACGACTTTCAAAGTAGTTTCCATTATATTAAAAAAAAATGATGTACTTCATTTATAAATTAATAACTTGGTTCCGTCAGATCCAATTGTCCTTTTCATATTTGGACACAGGTTATCTCCGTTTTGATGACATAAATGAACTTCCGGCTGTTTCAACTCTACCAGCCACTGAACGGTGTCCTCATCCTGAGCACAATCTGTTCAAGGGAAGGGTCTACCACCACCAATTCACTGGCAAGCGTAAACGGAGAGTCCTCGGGTCAATCCTCTATTAACTTACATGCAATACGAAGTTGGAAAAGACTATGAGTCTTTTAGTTATTTCTTCATCAACATTCTTAACTTTCTCTTGCTGTTTTTTTTTTGTTTTTCGTTTTTCTATACCACTCTTTGGTACCTGTTCTATTCCGGCGTGACGTTCAAAATACAAATTATTTTCAAAGTCTAAATACTTATGAAAAAATATACAATAAATACGAATATTTATGTTTGTTTACAGTAGCCTAGCTCAGTACTGCTGACATATAGATTATTTTGACACGACCGACATAGTATAAGCGTTATTATCACACTCACTGCCAGCGCGGAAATTGTTATAGAAAATTATTCTGCGATCTTGCACTTTGAAAAATCACATACTTCTGTAGAAATTCTCAAGGAATCCAGTTCTTCACACTGACCTATAGTAATTTAAATACTGGATAGCTTGGTGTCATGGCATGGAAAACAGTCAACAACAGAACTGATACGATGCATTGTAGATAGAAAATTGTGGAAGGACATGATCGCCTATACCAACTTGTATGGCGCATGATGATGATGATGATAGTAATTTATTATTGATTGTAACAAAATACAAAATAATGAAACTAATCAACAGTGTGCATAAAGAGCTATATCTAGAAAACCGCTATATGTTTCAATAGGCTGTAAACAGCATCTATTTTGTATTCCTTGGATTATAATCGGATAATATAACTGATTATTCATCATCATCAAGTACCGGGCCTGCTGGCGTAGGTGATCATGTCTCTCCACAATTTTCTATCTCGACATTTATTTATCATTTCTGTTGTTGACCTTCTGCCAAGCCATTCTCATAAGCTGTCTGGTATTTTTTTCTCTTTGCTTTTCTCTATCTCTTCGTCCCTCAATTTTCCCAGTTGTTACAATATATTTCAGTTGTTCTCTTCTCACTACATGGCCAACAAATTTTGATTGTTTCTTCCTAGTATTGGAAAATATCTCTCTTTTTGCTTTGGCCTCTTTCAGAACGTGTTCGTTACTCTTCTTAGCTGTCCCTGGTTTTCTGAACATTCTTCTGTAAAACCACATTTCTACAGACTCCAGTGATTTTCTTGTTTCTTGTCCTATTTTCCATGATTCACATCCATATGTTAAGATTGACTCTACATAATATTTAAGAACTCTTTTTCTTGTTTTTATTGTCAAAAATGGTTGCATAGTACCTTCCTCATTTTTTTTGGAAAGCTGAAATTGATCATTACGTCAATCAATTGGAAATGGTCTTTCAAGCCATGACCTTTTAAAACCCGCGTCTTTTTATGGACCTGAAGCGACGGATCAAAGTAATATATTTTTTTTCCCACGTAGGTGCTTCAATAAAAGGGAAACCTCTCCAGCCATAGTTGTATCCGCGACCTTTGCCAAAGGAGAAAAAATAGTATGCAGAGGTCACAGTGGCCTAATTGTTTTTTTTTTGTTTCAGTTTGAACATTGCCTGCTTTAGATAGACAATAGGGCAACAGAGAAAACTCCAAAATACCTTAGACGTCTCAGGGGTCGTTCTGGGTAGAATTACGTCAGCTGTTTATAGTCCGATAACTGAAAACGTGCCTCATGTAAGCGTTTTGGGGTTCTCTCTGCTGCCCTCTTGCCTAACAAAGTGAGGTAATGTTCAAACTGAAACAAACAAAAAATAAGGTCACTGTGATATCTGCATACAATGCTGTGTACAATTGGCACAAGATCAGGGATACAAATATGACTAGAGAGGTGTCTCTTTTATCTAAGTACATACATGGAAAAAAAAATAATATTACTTTGATCCGTCGCCGAGGTCAATAAAAAGAGGCGGGTCCATAACCAGGTTAAGCGATTAAACAAATAACCGCTGTGCCCAGTATGCTAACCCAGCACTTGGTCAGGGTGTATTATTGTTGATTCATAAAATCCATGCTCTGTGTTTAAACGTCATCATTCGCTGGAAGATGTGGCTGCAGAGATGGACTGATATTGAATGCCAGAAGCTGAGTCATCCAGAAATTAAAAAGAAAAAAACTTTAGGTTCAGGATGGATGAAGTCTGTTGTTTAGGTGACAGACACGAAGGATGATTTATTCCATATCTCTGATGTCGAATGCTGTGTTAGTTAGATAACCAGAGGCCCCCATCTCTCAGGGTCTTCGCTGATGCCACAGACCTTTGTCACGCCAAGAGGCGTATAGAGAATATCGTTTTAGTGACCATAAATTTTACAGACTTTCAGCACATGATTTTTGGGTAATGTGGTCGGTATTACGCCCGTGCCGCTTTACTTTCCCAGAAAAAATCCGGTACCCATTTAAGGCTGGGTGAACCCGGAAGCCATAGGTTGGGATTGAACCCGACCTTTTGTCCTTTGTAGTCCAGTTCACTAACCACTGAGCTATCGCGGCTCCCCTGGATCTTCGTGTATCTGTGCTGAAATCGCACTCATATTTTTCGATAGCGCGCGGAGGCAGTTAGTGAAGAGTTCTCTGGTTAAAGCAAGTTAGTAGTCCCTCTAGTGCAAACCTGTTCTCGAACTTGTAGAACTCTGGATTACAGCGTCACTACTTGATTTGATTTCATCTCAGCAGTGGTTACTTATGTGTCTTCGGTCTCATAGGTCAATAACTTTTTTTTTCAACCATTATCATAACAAATGAAAAGACGATTGGAGGCCACGGAGATGGGATTTCTCGGAAAAATGTTGAAAGTTCCCTGGACATCTAAAACGACCAATGAGGAAATTCTCAAAGAGGCCAACACAAAAAGGGAGCTCTTAAATAACATCAGAAAGAAGCAATCAACATTTTTCGGACACATCATGAGAAGAGGAAAGTTGGAATACTTGGTTACAACTGGCAAAATAAAAGGAAAGAGAGATCGCGGACGACAAAGAGAGAAAATACTGGATAGCTTGGTGTCATGGCATGGAAAACAGTCAACAACAGAACTGATATGATGCACTGTAGATAGAAGATTGTGGAGGGACATGATCACCTACGCCAACCAGTATGGCACATGATGATGATGATCATAACCAAGTACCGTGCCTGTAGTCTATTATATAGCTCTACAGATTTATATCTCTATAGATGCTTATTACTTCACTAATCTTGTATTTTTTCTTTCTGATTTTCTCGTCTCTTCTTTCCTGATTTTTTTGTTATGTCCAATTAACAAAATATTCCAACAGTCTCGATCTTCTTAATACTTGGCCAATGTAAATGATGATTTTCTTCCTCTTGATGTTGCACACTAAATTTATTGTTTGTTTCAACTTTAATTAGTTTCATATATTATGTCCTTATTAATCTCTTTAGATGTCCTTAGTATTCTCATCATTTTTCTGTAAAACGACATTTCTGTAGCTTCAACGAATTTCTTGCCTGTTGTCCTATTGTACTTGATTAAACAAAAAAATTGTGCGTGATTGACATCCATATATCCATTTTTGCTTTACATAAAGAAAACGAACATTTTTATTTAATATTTCCAACTTACAAAGAAAGGCTGCATGTTATCATTTACTTGCTTTACAATGCACTCTCTCAATTATCTATTATGAACCTCAACTCTGTAGTGCATCTCAACATCTTCAATTAATATCGTTCCTATGTATGTGAAATAAATAAGCTGATTTAACATTATCCCATTGCTTTTCGTTGTGCATTATAGTGATGAATTTTTCTTTGTTGCAACCACCACTTCTGTCTTTTAGCTGTTGAGGCTAAGGCCTTTATTTTGTGTTCAAAAACCATACTGTCAACATTTTCCTGTAACTTATTTTCACTCTATTCGATTAAGGCTGTGTTATCACTATACGTCATGTTTGTTTATATCACAACCTCTGACTGATATTCTGTATATGTCTTCTATGAAACATAGTTCGACTATGCTAAACATTATTAAATACATGTTGGGATCGGTTACACTTATGCCAAGTAATTTGCTTTATTTGGTTACATATTTTTCCCAAGTGGGAATTTGTGGCTCTTTATGTTTGGGCACATCATGAGAAGGGGAAAGTTGGAATACTTGGTTACAACTTGCAAAATAAAAGGAAAGAGAGATCGCGGGCGATAAAGAGAGAAAATACTGGATAGCTTGGTGTCATGGCATGGAAAACAGTCAACAACAGAACTGATACGGTGCACTGTAGATAGAAGATTGTGGAGGGACATGATCACCTACGCCAAGCGGTATGACACATGATGATGATGTTTCCAAAGCCGCCACAGCTCAGTAGTTAGTGAGCTGGACTACTAAGAATAAGAGGTCCGGATTCGATTCTGATTTTTTCTTCTAACGTATGTTCCATTAAAACAATCGTGTCTATTGCCTCACTAAATTGCAGTAATAAACGAACCAAAAGGAAGTATTTGTAGTGAAGAGTGATTATTTTATACATTATTTTCGTCTTTATTAGTGAGGGGGAAAATGTATGTCAAAACATCGTCTGTAGCCCAATATTTTAGGTATGTCTATGGTTCAAAAACAAAAGTTGTAACAATTATAAGAAAATTAAGAAGCTGTAAATATATTTTCATCAGGCAGTTACTCTATAAACAGCAGGTAGGTTAGACCCAGAAAGTAGTCCGACAAAAAGTTAAGTGAAGACAGATCTTTCAAGATCTATGTTGGTAATGATAATTCCGAAAGAATCGGTCTTAGTTGTCGGAACATCGCTCCCCATAAATTAAAATAAGCAGTCGGGGACTAGTTTGGAGAAAGTATGCCGGTCTCGAGACAGAGAGGTTGTGGGTTCAAATCCCTGCTGCACCATTTGGGATTTTTATTTCTGATATCTCTCTGCGGTTATTAACCCTGATCTCAGCAGCGAGACCCGGCTTGAAACGTCATTTCTCATCGACGGAAAAAATATTTTTACCATGAAGACTGAGTTATCTGCCTGTGCGGCGAGGGATACATGTGCACACAGCTGCCAGGGAAAAACGGATTAACACGCAAAAATTCAGTTCCTAGTCTCTGAGGACTTCGCCATAAGTGAAAGCTGGCGAACGCAAAAAAAAAAAAAAAAAAAAAAAACAAAACATTGCTGCAACATTTTACTCTTTATAAAATGTTGGGTACATACTCTATGTACGTGAATGTAACCTTCGGGACCCACCCATCCTCTAAACTTGAATACCAAATGTTTTTAGAAGGTAGATGAAATCTGGATAACATCCATAAAATGTGTTGTAGGTCAATGAAAAGTTTTATCACAAACACCATATACCCAATATCCCTGACAAGATGTAGTAAGGTCATTTACGTTCTTTTTCCTCCGGCGTATAAATTGCAAAAAAAAAAAAAAAAAAAAAAAGTAATGTCCCGTTACATATTCATGTTGTAGGGAAGTGAAAAAGTAGTTTATCTTAATCAGTCACAACACTGAACAAGGGAAAGACAATGTCTTCATTGGTGTCATTACTTACACCACACACTCAACTCAGTGAATCAGGGACTGATTCCTTTATTAGTTGTGTCGACCGGAGAGAGTCAAGTTGCATCCAAATCATTGTTCCTTTAGCACAAAGCTAATGACACTCTCATGCAAATTATACAGTTTTTATACACACATTTATAATTATTGAAATTCCACCAGAGACAGTCGCCGGTGTTTTAGTGTATGTGTGCTGTGCTGAGATTTCACTGTCACTTTGCAATAAACCGGAGTGTATAGTAGACTTTACCAAAGTCCAGTAATAGATTTACTATCTGAGAGGTTAATTCGTGGAAAAAAAGAACTCTCAATTGATAATCTAAATAGCAATTAATCACTGCAAACATCATGACGAATCAGGCAAATTAAAGTTATTACGGAACTGGAATCCTCTTCGTGTCAAACTTTCTCAAGATCGGATATTACGAACAATCGATGTTGCTTGTATAACCTTGCTTTGAAGTTCCGCGCAACCTACAAATCATGCTTTCTTTAAAATAACAAGAAAGATTGTTAAAATGTTGTTGAAAATTAACGGAAACAATGAAACAAAAGTTTTGGAGGCTAATGCGCAGTTTTAATTTACAAATGACAATTATCGTCAAATTACAGCCAACACTTTATAATCGTTTTAGAATTGATTCGTCTTTTAAGTAGAAAGCACGGTACTAAATGTGTAACGGTAGAATGGAAAGGGTTTATATTAGAGTAAGGCGTTTAACATGGCGACCACTAATGAAAATGAAGCCTCAGATAGGGGGTGTAAAGTTTGTAACAGCATATAGGAGTGAGTTTACGCCGACGACACATATTTGATGACATGTCAATGCGATCTGTAAAGATCTCCTCACCACCATTATTAATTGCATGCAATGTCACAATGTATGATATAATAAAACACAACTGCTGTCTAACTATAGCTTTAGTGGACTGAATCATCATGTGTCTAGACAAGTCAGCTCTCCAACTAGAGTACCACCTGTTATCTCTTCTCTCCGCTCTCCCATTTAGTGTGTCCGAACATCTCCATCTAAGTCTCTATTCCATTTCTCATTCCACATCCTAAGGGTCTCATGTTTCCAACCTTCTACATAAGAGTACTCTCAAACTATAAATCAGCCCTTCTTTCACTTTACTTTGGATCATCATCGCGTGCCATACCGATTGGCGTAGGCGATCATGTCCTTCCACCATCTTCTTACCACAGTGCATCGTATCAATTCTATTGTTGACTGTTTTCAATGCTATTACACCAAGCTATCTATTATTTTCTTGCTTTGTCGTCCGCCATATCTCTCTCCCTGTATTTTGACATTTGTAACCAAGTATTCTAACTTTCCTCTTCTCATGGTGTGCCCGAAAAATTTTGATTGTTTCTTTCTTATGTGTTTTTAGAAGCTCTATTTTTGTGTTGACCTCTTTGAAAATGTCCTCATTGGTATTTTTAGCTGTCCAGGGAACGTTCAACATTCTTCTGAGAAATCCCACCTCTGTGCCTCTAATCGTCTTTTTATTAGTGTGTCTGCAGTCCATGATTCGCTTCCATAGGTCAGGATTGGCTCTATATAGCAACGATCAACTCTCTTTCTCACTTCCTTTGACATAGAGTTGCATAAGACGTTTTTGATTTTCTGAAATGCTATTTTGGCCTGAGCTAATCTGCTTTTTATTCCTGTAGTGCATCTTCCATCTGATGTTATTTTTGTGCCCAAGTATTGGCCGCGTTGCACTTGTTCAAGATTTGTCCTGTTTATCTTTGTGCTTTTTATTTTTATTATAAAACTGACTATAAATGTGTGCCTTTCTCTGACATCTCGAGAAACTTATGGTTGAAATCTTTGACTCTCCTCATTGTTCAAAAAAACGCCAGCAATGTCGCCATATCCTCTCTCTCAAGTCTAAACCCGCACTCAAAGTTTTAATTTTCAGGATTCCTACACTATATATATATATACCTCAGTCACTGCTTCATACTCTGTAGCTAAAGTTCCTCGTCATTAAGTCAATCAATGATGTCATGTTCTTTAACACAGTCTCACAACTTCCATATTCATACACTATCATCATGTCTCAGATCACAATTAATAAAGTTTATCTATACATATTTCCCATCTTGCGTGTTGTGATGTCTCTCCTACAGTCTCATAGCAAAGTCAGGAAGAAAAAAGCAATCATGATACACGGATGTTTGCAACAGAAAAGATTTGAAAAGATAAAAGTCGTGGAGAAGAAGATTGAATGAACAATTTCAATTGCCTAAGCATGAAAGGTTATCACTGTTCTGATAATCTCTTATATACTCTCGCGAAAAGAGATGTTTAGGACTAAAAACAAAGTGGAAACTCATAATCAGGGAATTTCAAAATAATTCTCCACACTGATTCTCCAAATAAAGATAATGATGGTTAATTTCTTATATAATATTTTATTTTAAGCTTTTATGAACTTACCATACAAATGAAGAGAAACGATAACCATATAGACTGCAGAAATTGTCGTTTCTGAAGTGAATCATGTAGACTTTGCTTCAGGATATTAGTTATTGCTTGAGGTTCTTTTTGGATGGCAGTAAATATTTGTCTTTTGTTTCTCCTTTATCCTTCGCATTTTTGAAAGGATTATCCATATTATATGGTCTATAAACTAAGTTTTAAGTACATTTAAAATTGAATCATATATATGGATAATCATGCGGAATTGCGATGAAACTGATAATGGTGAGGGGTAAAAAGTTTCACATAAAATGTGTATATGGCTAATCATACAGTCGTCATCATCATCATCAAGTACCGTGCCTGCAGGCGTAGGTGATTTTGTCTCTCCAAACTTTCGATCTCGACAGTTATTTATCATTTCTGTTATTCACCTCAGAAGTAATGGTAACAACAAATAAAAAGACATCACCTCAGTGCAGAATAAAGACAAGTGGAACAATATTAAGACAGGTAAATGAATTTAAATATTTGAGAATTTTGTTAACCTCAGACGGAAGATGTACAAAAGAGGCGAGATGCAGAATGGCACAGGCAAAAGCAGTTTCCAAAAAATGAGGAAGATACTATGCAATCCATTTTTTACAATAGAAACAAGAAAAAGAGTTTTTAAATGTTATGTAGAGCCAGTCTTAACATATGAATGTGAATCATGGACAATAGGACAACAGACTGCAATGTGGTTCAGAAGAATGTTGAGAATACCATGGACAGCTAAGAAGAGTAATGAAAATGTTCTGAAAGAGGTCAAAACAAAAAGAGAGTTAATTTCCAATATTAGGAAGAAAAAATAATCATTTTTTGGCCATGTAATGAGAAGAGAACAACTGCAATATATTGTAACAACCGGAAAAATTGAGGGACGAAAAGATAGAAGGAAGCAAAGAGAAAAAATACCAGACAGCTTAAGAGAAGGGCTTGGCAGAAGGCCAACAACATAAATGATAAATAACTGTCGGAGTTCGAAAGTTGTGGAGAGATATGATCACCTACGCCAGTAGGCCCGGTACTTGATGATGATGATGATGTTGTTGCCCTGTCAAGCCATTCTCTTAATAAGCCGTCTGCGAATTTTTTAAATCTCTTTGCTTTCCGCTATCTCTTCAAACAATAGACGATACAATAACAGAATGATTCGAATTCTTCAGTAGACAAAGACAAAGATATAAAAACATGATTACGTAAATAAACAAGAAATAAACATATTCAAAATATTTTTTCTCTCTAAATAATGCTCGCTTTTTAATGATTAATGCTGATAGAAGAATTTGTATCGGTAATTTTCAAGTTAATACAAAGATGCCTCCAAATCCGTTTAGTTCGTTACGAAGGATTTCCATGATTGTTTCCACCCCAGCACACTTGTATACACGCTGCAAGTTTTACTTCCCACCACGTTTCTATTTCTTTCGTTTCACAATCACTGATTCATTCAAACAGATCTGCCATCAATACCTACAGTATCGCTACCCTACCCATGATCACAGTTCCAAATACTAATGATGTAGATACCAACGTATTGTATTGCCTCTAAATTTCCTCCACCATTGGTACGATAAATAATTCCATTAGACTTTCTAAGGGTCGAGAACTCTGCTCATAATGTATATAATCTATAATAATAATCTATGTTCAACAACTTCTTTCACTGATTAAGAATCTGACACAATTGCAGCCTAGCCTACTAAAAAATTATTGCTTAAATCTTATTTATGCACATGGGTATACATAAAGTGCTCTATGAAATCTGTTGTAACAGTTATCGAAATGAACTTTCTTCAATAGCTCACACACGTGATAGTAAACACTGTATACCAAGCTTTGGAAAGGAAGGAAAGCTAATCATCAGAAAGCGTCACCAATTGAATGAGTGTTTGCGATGTTGAAACAAAAATCACTTCGCCAGTCCACAGAATTGAGAGTTGAGGGGGAAGTCATCTTCTTTGCTGTTATTACTTTTCCCTACACCGAGTTTGATACTCAGGCATTTTTCAGCGGGAGTGGCTGAGAAGTGGTTATCTGCTTTTGAACCCGCGTTTCCTCAGTTACCAAGCCAGGGCTTTAACACTACAATACTGATATTCTCGATGAAGATATAATAATTATAAACACAATGCGCACGGTGTATTCAATGGAAAATATATGTTATTGTGCACGGAGTATTTACTAGTAACATTGAAATAATCACTTTATCACTGTCGACATAATCCACTCTAGTTCATTGCACTTAAGCCAGAGCTGTACACGCTCTTAGATACCATGGGAAAATATTCTTTCGGACAACTTGGCAGACATCACTAATGTCTAATAATCTAATGTCCAATAATCTAATGTCCAATAATCTAATCATCAATGAGCCACCACTGCCTGTTTTCCCATATCGTATTTTCCACGCCCGCAATGTTGTTTTCTGTGACTGTGCTCCATTCTTGGTTGAGGAGAATCCTCGATATATGTGACGCGGTTCATCAACTTCTAAGGCCGCTAATGCACTTGCGTACGACACAAACACCTGTTACGGGAATTCTGAACAGAATTCAAATCCAACAGCAATCCTCTATAAATGACACCTTTTGATAAAAAGAAAAAAAACGCACTTTACTACGCATTTGGCACATTGTTGAAAGTGTTCCGCCATGTTGTCTGCTTCCCATGTCCCTAACCGTGCAGCAGATGCGCCACTGGTGTATGTTGGTAGCTCTAGTGCACTATCCTCGCTTAACAGATAATGATACAGATTGTATTCGCGGTTTTGATTGCAGCTTATTTATGTTCGTGATAATCTTGAGTAAGAATTAACCACTGAAACTCTAAGAACGTAGTTAACAAGAAAGCAACAAAAGTTAAACACTTATGTTTGTATATAATACTATTTTCATGTTGATATTTGCAATTTCACTTGCGGATTAAATGCAAAAGGTAGTTAAGAAACTGTTTACCAATTTCATCGAATTAAACAAACTGTCCAACAAAAGTGGTTGCGCATTGTCGAATGTGATAATATATATACTAATAGATATACTTTCCCGTGTGTTACCGGGGTCTCAATTAGAGGGAGTAAAGAATAGTGACACTGTGACCTTCCAAGCATGTCGTAAGATGCGACAAAGGAGCTTGATCGATGGCTTGACAAGCTGTCATTGTAAAAAGTATTGTTATGGAAACAGAGCCATAGATTTTAGAACAGTGATCTCTGCAATATGTGCCTTTTTGGCACGCAAGGTTTCTGTTTTTGAGATTGTGGTTCTGCCCTATGTGCCGTCTTCGGCTCGAAAGGACAATAGATAGATAGAATAGATATACTACTAATAGATAATATACATGAATATATGTGTGTGTGTGTGTGTGTGTGTGTGTGTGTGTGTGTGTGTGTGTGTGTGTGTGTGTGTGTGTGTGTGTGTGTGTGTGTGTGTGTGTGTGTGTGTGTGTGTGTGTGTGTGTGTGTGTGTGTGTGTGTGTGTGTGTGTGTGTGTGTGTGTGTGTGTGTGTGTGTGTGTGTGTGTGTGTGTGTGTGTGTGTGTGTGTGTGTGTGTTAGTCACCTCTAGTGACTCGGGCAGATGGTGCTCGTAAACCTGGGAGGGCCGACCATCTAAGGGCAGAATCCCCCTACAGAAAAGACAATCTGCTGCCTTGCAGGAATATTGGGGACAATCAAAGGCTAATGAAAGCAAACCTGAATAAAATGCTGGCTGAAATCGGATGCACAGGGCCACTGGCGCAGAACACAGTGCCACTGGCGCAGAACACAGTGCAACGTTTTTAACGGGTGTTCAATCAGAGAGGATCTGGCAGACTCTAAATGTGATGTTCCGTCTGTGGGGGCGATCAACACACTTAACCTGACAGCTGACTTCATGTGAGAGTCTGGAATCCTACTCTGATTGAGTCCTGATCGCAGATATATATATATATATATATATATATTTTATATATATATATATATATATATATATATATATATATATATATATATATATATATACAAACGGCTTATAGCCAGCATCTAGCAGGTAAAATGCTCATTTAGTACATACTTACTGGAATAATATATATTCTTCTCTTCTCAGTGCCAGTCATCCACACAAGAGGACGTTGTGAGGTACTTGGATTCTGATTTCCTGTATTATCATTCAACTGCAGGAGAGACAGTGATAAAGCTGTATAAAATGTCTTTACTCTAATGTAACATTTCTTTTTCGTAACATTAATAGTAATCTACTCACAGCTTTGGTAGACAAATTATGTTTTCAGAAATGCACAGCTTATTCAGGTCAATTCGTATCGTAGGTGAAGCGAGGCCTCGAAATTGACCACTAACCACAGGGACAATAAAGTTCGTCTAGCTCAGATTTTCGGCTGCTATTATTGAAAAAAATATAGATACACACCAATATCATTATACTAAAATACAAATTTTCAACTCCAATGTTAAGTCAGTCTTATTTTATGGCTGTGAAACATGGGAAACAACAAAAATGATAATCATGAAGATATAGACTTTCAATAATGGATGCTTACGCTGAATAAAAGTATGAAAATGACAGGACACACTAGTAGTAGGTGTGGCTGTTTACCCAATCTAAAAGTGCACGGACATGCACCGAAAGACAATAGATTTGGCACCGAAACCGCACGAAACTTGCACCAAACCCGTGCAAAAGTCCGATAATCGGCTTATTATCTCGGTGGTCGTGATCGGTAATCGGCTTATCTCGGTGGTGTGCGTTGGTGCGTGACGATCTCGGTGGTCGTGGTGTGTGCGTTGGTGCGTGACGGCTTATGATCGGCTTATCGCGTCGCTAGCTCGCCGGTTATCGGACAGCGGTTCTCTCGGGCGACAGCGGTTCTAAAACTTGTGGCGGGTCGTCGCCGGCTATCTCGCGGGTCGGATGGCGGGTCGTCGCGTGGCGTGCGGGTGGGGAAAGGGGGGGTGCCTTTATTGGTTGAGTGTTATCATCATGTGTGGGTATTAGGCAACAGGAGGCGACATGTAAAAAACGCTGACAAGCAATTTATTAGTATCGTTAGCATCATGTACCAGGTGTGATTATAACGATTTTTTTTTCTCTCTAATGCATATCCAAGCTAACTCAAGTCAAATAAAAATCATGTGCCACCCTCGTCATCATCATGTGCCACCCTCAACATCATCATGTGCCACCCTCAATACCATCCCTTCATATCCTATCATCATCTTGTGCCACCCTCAACATCATCATCATGTGCCACCCTCAACATCATCATCATTTGCAACCCTCAACATCATCATGTGCCACCCTCAACATCATCATCATGTGCCACCCTCAACACCATCCTTTCATGCCATATCATCATCATGTGCCACCCTCAACATCAACCTTCATATCCCATCATCATCATGTGCCACCCTCAACACCATCCTTTCATGTCCTATCATCATCATGTGCCACCCTCAACACCATCATCATCATCCCTTCATATCCCATCATCATCTTGTGCCACCCTCAACACTATCATCATCATCATGTGCCACCCTCAACACTATCATCATCATGTGCCACCCTCAACATCAACCTTCATATCCTATCATCATCTTGTGCCACCCTCATCATCCCTTAATGTTCTATCATCAAGCCACACAAAGTATCAATCATCTCTCTCTCTCTCTCTCTCTCTCACATTCATGGTAAACCAAAACAAAATTCGTTCTATATTTCACAACTTTATTAATACAACAAATATACGACACACATATATATATTACTGTCCGGTTGTTGATAATTTTAAGCGTCTGGGTTTCCTCCCTCCTGTTTTGGTGGTACTGTTTGTTAAATGTCTATCAAACACGGGTGCATAGGAAGTTTCATTAGCCTTCAAAACACAACCGCCCTCCATTTTGACAAAACCCTGATCAAAGCTGGAATAGGTAATTGGTGACTCTGCTGAAACACCAGCGACATTCATATTGGGTGCCGGATCTGTCGTCTCATTAACAAGAGCGAGGTTCCCTTGATTAACAAAGGGGGGCGTGTAGTCGATGAGATTCGTGTTAACAAGAAATGGTATGTAGTTTTGGTGGTTAACGAGAGGCGGCGTGTAGTTGATCTGATTAACGAGAGGCGGCGTGTAGTTGATCTGATTAACGAGAGGTGGCGTGTAGCTGATCTGATTAACGAGAGGTGGCGTGTAGCTGATCTGGTCAACAACAGGCGGCGTGTAGTTGAGGTTAGCATAAGCGGTTAAAATTTCCTCTCGCATCTCGTCTACTGGACGGCTCCCATTTTGAGCTAGCCACAAGCGGACCCTTGTCGATAGAACTCAAGTTTGCCGCTCCCACCACTACTCCCCTACAAGTTATCGTCTACGCCGAGTTGGACTCGGTGCTCGAGGTGTCCAAAACAAGGCAGATTCTAACAGACTTCGCCGTTTGAGAGAGAAAGAAGAAGAAGGATATGAACACGAGGAAGATTTACAACCTTTCGATGTCGGATATTTTCGTTCGACGTTGTTCTCTTGTTAGTGTCATTCCAAGAAACCACTTACCGCCAAGCATCGACCCAACGGCGACCGCGGCCTTTGTCATAAACACCGACCCTACCCACGAACCCGGAGAGCATTGGGTGGCCCTATTTTACAACGGACTCGGCGAATGTGAGTATTTCGATTCCTACGGTTTGCCTCCCAGAAACGTGGATATTTTAAACTTTATAGAGCAAAACTCACACGTTCCATTCGTCTACAACCCGCGGGTGTTGCAAGATTTGTTTAGCAACACGTGCGGTCTATATTGTGTTTATTATATACTTCTTAAGTGTCGTGGCGCGAAACTTAACAGAATTCTCATGCCTTTTTCATCGAGACAGCACGTAAACGACCGTATCATTTATCGATTGCTCGCCCCGTGGATACTTCGGCTTCGAGGGGCCCGCCTAGACGCTTAAAATTATCAACAACCGGACAGTAATATATATATGTGTCGTATATTTGTTGTATTAATAAAGTTGTGAAATATAGAACGAATTTTGTTTTGGTTTACCATGAATGTGTGTGAGAGAGAGAGAGAGAGAGAGAGATGATTGATACTTTGTGTGGCTTGATGATAGAACATTAAGGGATGAGGGTGGCACAAGATGATGATAGGATATGAAGGTTGATGTTGAGGGTGGCACATGATGATGATAGGTGAGGGTGGCACATGATGATGATGTTGAGGGTGGCACATGATGATGATAGGTGAGGGTGGCACATGATGATGATGTTGAGGGTGGCACATGATGATAGGATATGCAGGTTGAGGGTGGCACATGATGATGATGTTGAGGGTGGCACATGATGATGATAGGTGAGGGTGGCACATGATGATGATGTTGAGGATGGCACATGATGATAGGACATGAAAGGATGGTGTTGAGGGTGGCACATGATGATGATGTGTCAATTTGTGTGGCTTGGTGATGGTGATTTTTATTTGACTTGAGTTAGCTTGGATATGCAATAGAGAGAGAGAAGAGAGAAAAAAAAATCGCTATAATCACAACCTAGCCTTCAACGTCATTGCTTGTCAGCATTTTTTTTACATGTCGCCTCCTGTTGCCCCACACATGATGATAACACTCGACCAATAAAGGCACCCCCCCCCCCCTTTTCCCCACCCGCACGCCACGCGACGACCCGCCATCCGACCCGCGAGATACCGCCATCCCCCTTTTAGAACCGCTGACCCCTTTTAGAACCGCTGTCCGATAACCGGCGAGCTAACGTCGCACCACGAGATAAGCCGCCACGCACCAACGCACACCACGAGTGACGCGCCGATCGTCACGCACCAACGCACACCACGAGATAAGCCGATTACCGATCACGACCACCGAGATAATAACCCGATTATCGGACTTTTGCACGGGTTTGGTGCAAGTTTCGTGCGGTTTCGGTGCCAAATCTATTTTCTTTCGGTGCATGTCCGTGCACTTTTAGATGGGTAACAGCCACACCTACTACTCACACTCACTAATATAGAATTATGGAAATGTACCAGTCAAAAACCAGTGGATAAAGAGACACAGCGAAGACGATGGCGCTGGATAGGACACACACTGTGGAAGTCAGCTGAGAGTAATACACAACTAGCCCTTTTTTGGAATCCCCAGGAAAAAAGACAAAGAGGGAGACCAAGGAATTCTTGGAGAAGACAGATGGAAGCAGAGATGAAGATGATGGGGAAGACATGGAATTATCTTAAAACAATGGCAAGAAACAGAACGGATTGGAAAGTGTTTGTTGAAGACCTATGTTCCTTAGGGAGCTGAAAGGAAGGAGAAGTAGAATATCATTTTATCGTCATCAAACATGTCGCACCGTACCTGTAAAAGTTGTTTCAAACCTTACAATACATAAACAAAATTAAAATAAAAAATTCCATGACAAACAGGACTCAATAGCACTGAAGATATCACAATTAAAACATATCGTAACTAGAAAACGTCAAAATAGTAATACAAAACTTTGAACATTAGACTATTATAAACATAGTACTCAAAATCGCACTTCAGTTTCATTGAAGGTATAAAGAACAAATGATATATTTTTTTGAAATTTCACCGATAGTGATTTATGGAATATTTTTATTTATTTATAAATAAAGATTCCACTGGCACGGACGGTTGAGTGTTATGGATTTTAATTTTTTTGCAGTGATACCGAGGCTTACCATAACCATAACCATTTTGGAAATAGATATAATCAAACGCTTACATTTTCGAGCGTATCGTAACATTGAAAACAAAAATAGTTAACATAAATTACACATCACATATATAGTAATTATCCATACAAGTAATCAAACAATTAATAAATGCATACCACAATTTCATTATTATCATCATGTGCCGTACCGGTTGACGTTGGCGATCATGTCCTTAAACAATCTTCTATTCACGGTGCATCGTATGAGTTCTGTTGTTGACTGTTTTCCATGCCATGACACCAAGCTATCCAGTATTTTCTCTCTTTGTCGTCCGCGATCTCTCTTTCCTTTTATTTTGCCAGTTGTAACTAAGTATTCCAACTTTCCTCTTCTCATGATGTGCCCAAAAATGTTGATTGCTTTTTTCTGATGTTTTTAAGAGCTCCCTTTTTGTGTTGGCCTCTTTGAGAACTTTCTCATTGGTCTTTTTAGCTGCCCAGGGAACTTTCAACATTCTTCTGAGAAATCCCATCTCTGTGGCCTCTAATCGTCTTTTCATTTGTTTGTCTATTGTCCATGATTCGCTTCCATATAATTGGTTCTATATAGCATCGATGAACTCTCTTTCTCATTTTTATTGACATAGATTTGTTGCATAAGATATTTTTCATTTTCTGAAATGCTATTTTGGCCGGAGCTATTCTGCTTTTTATTTCTGTGTTGCATCTTCCATCTGATGTTATCACTGTGCCCAAGTATTTCAAACGTTGCACTTGTTTCAGATTTGTCTCGTTTATTTGTATACTGCATTATGGTGATGATTGTTTCTTCGATATAGCCAATACTTCTAACATTTCATTAAAAGTATTAATAAAACAGATTCATTCAAAAAGGCATTGTTAAAGGTACAAACATAACATTTTAAAAGGTAACATATCCAATACATAGATTCCATTTACATCAGAAAAATGAAATCTTCACGAGATGAAAAATTACAAGCATATATTAAGCACACAAGACTTCATATGTTGGTACTTCAATCAAATTATTTTCCACTCGATAATCTAAAAAATAAAACATATAAAAGCTCTCTATTTATATATATATATATCCAATGCAATTGTATTATGTATGCATTGTAGGTCGAAGCAATGGGGAGAAAACATGATCACCACCACCTGAAACAGGTTAATTAAGAACAAAATGTATGCCAACAAATAATGCTCGCCAAAACACTCTACTGAATTGTCTGTACACTTATTGCTGCATCAATAAAATCTAATTGTAAATATAAGCTAGAATATTTTATACTGGGCCGTTTCTTTTTTCTTTTTTCTTTAAAATAGCGTGATTTTTTTACTTCTAACACTGTCTGACTCATTAGCTCGTTTGCATTGAATTTATCGTTGGTACAGGTAAAATTGATACGACCTGTGACATATTTTAATGTACTTGAATAATGATTACCTCCCGTGGTGATTCGACACGTGACGCTGAGATGAGCTTTCCTTTATCTCAATCCGGGGTAGGTATATGGAGATTCTGTGTTGCCTGTAATATCAAAATCTACCTTTCCATTTCGTTGTTTGCATTTTCCAAAGTAGCTTAATTGAGCTACGTTTACCACAAATCTTACAGCAAGAGATGACGGAAAGGATCTGTAACAGGTCAATAGCTATTTTATAGTATCAGCTCCTGATATTCTGCCTGAGGTTAACTCCCCTATATTTAACCTCCTCCGAGAACCACACAAAGCAGCGAGGATAAGATACAAATTGTGCTGCTAACTTAATCAAACGAACTAAAAACATCAACTTTTATTGCATTGCCTAAAAAGAATGGTGCAGTTGAATGCAGTGATTTCAGAACAATAGGCCTAATGAGCCAGGTAACCAAAATTTTACTAAAAGTTATACAGGGAAGGATTCAGAATAAAATCAATACTGAATTAGATGAGCAACAATTTGGATTCAGGTAAAACAGTGGCACAAAAGAAGCCATATTTAGTATGAGAACATTGATTGAAAAGTACATAGAAGTAAACAAACCAATATATGCCTGCTTTATAGACTACACCAAAGCTTTCGATAGAGTACACCATAACCAACTTATAGATTGCCTAAAGGATATCAATCTAGACGACACAGACATACAACTAATATGTAATTTGTACTGGGAGCAAACAGCAATAATAAAATATAACAAGGAGAACTCTACACCCATGGATATAAAAAGAGGAGTAAGACAAGGATGCGCCCTATCACCAAGCTTGTTCAATCTATACACTGAGCAAATCTTTCAGAGATGCCAGGCCTAAACATTAATGGAAAGATAATCAATAACCTAAGATATGTTGATGATACAGTTCTACTAGCAGAAAATCCTAAAGATCTACAACAATTACTTAATGTGATAAACATAAACAAGCAAAAAATATGGACTAGATATGAATATCAAAAGGACTAAAACTTTGGTCATAAACAAAGAAAATTCTCAAGACCTACAATTAAATATCACAGTTGATGGAATACATCTGGAGACAGTCCAGAGCTTGTACCTGGGACATACTATAACCAATGATGGAAAATGTAAAATTGAAATAAACAAAAGAATAGGTATGGCAAAAAGTAATGTTAATGCCATGAAAAGTATACTAACAACAAAACAAATATCAACAGGGCTGAAACTAAAAATGGCAAAATGTTACATCTTCTCAGTATTCTTGTATGGTGCAGAAACATGGACATTAGACAAGAAAACAGAACAGAAAATTGAAGCCTTTGAAATGTGGATTTACAGAAGAATAGGTAGAATTGGGTGGAAAGAAAAGAAAACAAACGATGAAGTTTTAAAACAACTGAAAATAAAAAGAGATCTACTAAATACAATTAAGACAAGATAAATGAAATATTTTTGGGGCATGTTAAAAGACACAACAGCCTACTATAAGTAATATTGGAAGGGAAAATACAAGGTAAAAGAGGCAGACCAAGACTAACATGGACGAGTAACATCAAAAGATGGACAAATCAGCCTATGACAGCCTGCACCATCAAAGCAAGAAACAGAATAGAATGGCGATCCATGGTAGCCAACCTTCGTTGCGAAGAAGGCACTCGATGATGATGAACTTAATCTATAGCAGTAGTAGGGTCGACTTTGCCGATCCCTGTCTGACAGCATAAAGAAAAGTGCTACTGTCGAAAATAGGTTCGTCAGGTGAAGTAGTAATTTCTATTACGAAAGAAAAATTCAATCTCATTTAGGCATAGATAATTCTACAGCACACAGCCTATCTATAGTTAAGCAGGTACATGAATACACAGAGAGCTGTTCCAAGAATGTACTCGATATAATTTGAGCATTTTCATCATCATCATCATCGAGTGCCATCGACGCAACGAAGGTTGGCTACCATGGAGCGCTATTCTGCTCTGTCTCTTGCTTTGATGGTGCAGGTTGTCATAGGCTGGTTTGCCCATCTTTTGATGTTACTCGTCCATGCTAGTCTTGGTCTGCGTCTGCCTCTTTTACCCTGTATTTTCCCCTCCAAGATTACTTTTTCGAGCGTTCGAAATCAGACCACAAACGTTATATCGGAAACCACTGTTCACACACGGACGCTATGTTTAACATCATCAGGATGTATATAGACACTGGCAATTTTGACAATGTATGCAACTACATGTATCTAAACTGAAAAGTGAATGTGAGAAAGTATAATCCTACTATCTGGCAGTTAATGATATATTTGTTATAAATCCGTGGCTTATCACATGAGAGTGATACTCTCAACACAACATCATATTTATCACACATAAGAAATTGATAACTCACAATTATTCATTACAACATTCATTATCAATTCTTTCTTATTCTTTAATATACGACCTGGAAGCAACGTAGACAATGAGCAAAGTATTTTTATTCTACAAGTTCGTGACGTGTTATCATACATAGCCTTTCGACGGTCTTTAATGGTATGTAACCTCTAGTGATTGTATGTAACCTCTAGTGATTGTATGTAACCTCTAGTGATTGTATGTAACCTCTAGTGATTGTATGTAACCCCTAGTGATTGTATGTAACCCCTAGTGATTGTATGTAACACCTAGTGATTGTATGTAACCTCTAGTGATTGTATGTAACATCTAGTGATTGTATGTAACCTCTAGTGATTGTATGTAACATCTAGTGATTGTATGTAACCTCTAGTGATTGTATGTAACATCTAGTGATTGTATGTAACCCCTAGTGATTGTATGTAACACCTAGTGATTGTATGCAACCTCTAGTGATTGTATGTAACATCTAGTGATTGTATGTAACCTCTAGTGATTGTATGTAACATCTAGTGATTGTATGTAACCTCTAGTGATTGTATGTAACATCTAGTGATTGTATGTAACCTCTAGTGATTGTATGTAACATCTAGTGATTGTATGTAACCTCTAGTGATTGTATGTAACCTCTAGTGATTGTATGTAACCTCTAGTGATTGTATGTAACATCTAGTGATTGTATGTAACCCCTAGTGATTGTATGTAACCCCTAGTGATTGTATGTAACCTCTAGTGATTGTATGTAACCTCTAGTGATTGTATGTAACATCTAGTGATTGTATGTAACCCCTAGTGATTGTATGTAACCTCTAGTGATTGTATGTAACCCCTAGTGATTGTATGTAACCTCTAGTGATTGTATGTAACATCTAGTGATTGTATGTACCCTCTAGTGATTGTATGTAACCTCTAGTGATTGTATGTAACCCCTAGTGATTGTATGTAACCTCTAGTGATTGTATGTAACATCTAGTGATTGTATGTAACCTCTAGTGATTGTATGTAACCTCTAGTGATTGTATGTAACCTCTAGTGATTGTATGTAACCTCTAGTGATTGTATGTAACCTTCCCCTGACTGTCTACATGGTTAGCTTGTAATACATTACATTATATTATGAGTTCTTTATTGGCTGCTATTTTGCATCGTCGTTACTTTATCCAACTTCTGACTGAATGTTTCCTATTTAACACACTACTTGTACAACGTAATCTCTAATATCCGTAGTATTTCTCAAGTGCGAACAATTTTGCTATAACTATATTCATAAACGGTTCTGAAAATCTTTAGTGACTTCTAATAATTGCTAAATCTCTTTCTTTCTGCTAAATCCATGACTATTCCACAACCATTCACGTCTGCCTTAAGCAGAGACAGGTCGAAGCCGTCAGCTTTAAATTCGACTACTTTACTACATCTTCAATGATGCGTCTCTTTAGCTCCGTTTGAATCTCCTTGTCTGTCGGAGTCAGAATCTAATTGTCTACCGGAGTCAGAATCTAATTGTCTACCGGAGTCAGAATCTAATTGTCTACCGGAGTCAGAATCTAATTGTCTACCGGAGTCAGAATCTAATTGTCTACCGGAGTCAGAATCTAATTGTCTACCGGAGTCAGAATCTAATTGTCTACCGGAGTCAGAATCTAATTGTCTACCGGAGTCAGAATCTAATTGTCTACCGGAGTCAGAACCTCCTTGTCTGTCGGAGTCAGAATCTAATTGTCTACCGGAGTCAGAATCTAATTGTCTACCGGAGTCAGAATCTAATTGTCTACCGGAGTCAGAATCTAATTGTCTACCGGAGTCAGAATCTAATTGTCTACAGGAGTCAGAACCTCCTTGTCTGTCGGAGTCAGAATCTCTTTGTCTGCCGGTGTCTGTGCATGGCTTTTTCGTTCACATGGTCGCAGATAAACTCTACACATCTCGCTAAGAACGAGTTATGGCTCTCTCTCTCTCTCTCTATCTCTATCTCTATCTCTCTACCTCTATCTCTCTCTCTATGTATTTCTTTCTATCTCTATCTCTCTCTCTTTCTATCTCTTTCTATCTCTCTATCTATCTCTCTATCTCTATCTCTCTCTATCTATCTCTCTATCTCTCTATCTCTATCTCTATCTCTCTATCTATCTCTCTCTCTATCTCTCTATCTCTATCTCTCTCTATCTATCTCTCTATCTATCTATCTATCTCTCTATCTCTATCTCTCTCAATCTCTATCTCTCTATCTCTCTCTCTCTCTCTCTCTCTCTCTCTCTATCTCTCTCTTCGTGGGACGTCACCGAGACGCCAATGACATGCTCGTTTCATCAACTCCACCCGAGCAACTCAAGACTTTGGATTTCAAACGTCAATGGACTATTGGTCAAAACAGACTAATCTCTGTTTTTAATAAAACAGAAGACATCACATCAACATAAATATAAGTAATACTGACTCTTCATCACAAACATTCTCAATTATTCTAACAACTGCCTCACCAGTTCCCCACTATTAATTTACAGGGTTTAATTACTCACAAATTTACCCACTTAGTTTGGTATGGACCGAAAATAAAATATCTTATTCCGCATATTTAGTTAAACTCGAGCGGGTTCTAAGTACTTATTCATTCCGACTATTTCTTCGATTATATAGTAGATGTTATCATTGGAGAGAGGTTCACTTTTCTCCAGACTTTAGATTACTCTGCTAACAGCTGCGGGTATACTAATCCAGTCTACTCTGATGACGGCCCCAGATTCAATGAACCACCGATATCAGTTTTAATTTCCATTGTCAACTCTTCTCACTCTTTTTTGTCACGTGAGTATAACTTTTCCCGCTCCTTTTGGTCATGTGACTTCTTATTCCAAGGTTTGGGACACTCTCGTGACCTTGGTTTGGACCTTGACTCTTTGTCTTCTTACAATAGACAGTCATGTTGCATGTTTACTTCATCGCTGTATTATGTATAAAACCAATATAATAATGCCATAGCAAAATGGGCTACAGTTATAGGTGATCATGACTTTTCACAACTTTCTATCGCTGAAGATGAATTATTGAGTTATTCCCCTGACCCAGTTGTAGAGTGCCTGCGTCCGCAGACCAACGGATGACCAACATTGCAATAAAGTGAAATGAAAAAAATGCAATCTGCTTTCTGTAAAATGTGACATTGAAATATCCATGCTATACTACAAGATGTCTGAAATACGTGTAGACACCTCAAGAACGACGAACATTTATAATTAATGAGAATGTTGAGATCGTGATAGAACCCAACTACCGGTGATAAATATTAAGTTTACCTAATAATTTCTTGCAGGAAATATCAAGTGCTACTTTATTAGGAGCCGCGATAGCTCAGTGGTTAGTGAACTTGACTACAAAAGGACAAGGGGTAGGGTTCGATCCCAACCGACGGCTTCCGGGTTCACCCAGCCTTAAATGGGTATCGGATTTTTTTCTGGGAAAGTAAAGCAGCACAGGCGTAATACCGACCACATTACCCCAAAAATCATGTGCTGAAGGTCTGTAAAATATAGGGTCACTAACACCATATTTCCCTATACGCCACTTGGCGTGACAGGGGTACAATACTTTTTTTTTTACTATATTAGAATAGGACATTAATCTCTGAAAGTAATTACCTTCTCATGCTGAGGTTATTCAATGACGCATCCCCATTTGGATCAGGACACGATTGACTGATGCAATTGGAATTCAGAGATGTCAACATTTACAATAACGGGGTAGGGAAAAATAGGAAGAATCATTGGACATTTTTAAAAAATTGAGATTTATTTAATCAGGGAACTGTTATAATAGACACTTAAAATTATCGCTATTTACGGAGTGGGACTGGAAGTATTTCCGCAGAATGAAATGCAATAAGTTGTGGTAATTAAATAAATTACTTCTTAGAATGAAACATTTCAATTAGTAACGTATACATTAGTATCTCCACTTATAGATGTTTCATAATCAAGTGTATAATACTTGCTTGTGTAAATACGCGGACGTTAGAGAGTTAAGAACGCTTGACCTGACAATAATAATCGTGTAATCTGTAGATATCAGATCATGTTACAGACGTTGTCCATGAAATATCCCACAAGCCTGCAGCCACTGAAGATTCCACCTAGACAGATGCAAACATTAATGATGTGACTTTAAGAAAACGAGATTCTATTCTAGAAATGCCAGCCTGATACACAGCTGAGTTGTCAAGTCCATAAAGGTTGTGAAGAAAACGAGATTCTATTCTAGAAATGCCAGCCTGATACACAGCTGAGTTGTCAAGTCCATAAAGGTTGTGAAGAAAACGAGGCCATCAACTGCAGAAAACATTGCCATTATTGTTAAGTATAGAGAAAGTGTAATGGCAAAGATGCGAGTCATCGACAGAAGCGGTATAGCGGCGAGTTTGTGTGGGATAAAGATCATCACAATTCGGAAACAGTAAACGATGCAGAATATACAGCGGTCAGGTATGACACTTTGAACTTGGACTCGTTATATTCTTTGACAAGAAAAGTGGTGAGAAATGATTTAAATCTAACTTGGGTGCCAAGGTAAAATAAATACATTAAATAAATCATGCACATCGAGTACATCTAACATGTGTGGAGATCTTTCTCTTTGTGACAACTTCGTCCAAAACGACATCCAATATGAAGGCAAATTTATCTATATTATAAATGGTAAGCCATGGTATTCCTGAAACAAAACAGATTAACCCAGTAATTATAAAAGCATTGCAGATATCTGTTGTTGTGGGTTGTGTTTTTTAGGATAGTTGTCGGGTCTGTGTAGTTGGCCAGGATACTGGAAGTAGAATTTTATGTTTTCGTCTTGGCTAGAAACAATGCTGTGCACAAAGGTGATAGAACTTCCTCAAAACATAATCCAAATAGCATCATACGCGTAAGTCCCTTCTTTGCCTCAAACTCTCATTCGCTCGACAACCGCCCCTGAATTAGATAATGAAAGGGGAAGAAACTTTAAACAGCACATTACAGGCTAACTTTGAGATAACTCTTTTATTCATAAAATGAAACATTGCGATATAAAACAATATCAATTTGGACTTGTTATTTTTGTTCATTTATCACTCATGATGAAGGTATGTTTTACATATTAAAATACTGAATAGAAATTTTTTTAAAAGAACAGACAGGAATCATATTTTTAATGTATTTTTTTCTCCACCGAAGGAAGTAGTTATATGGAATAGACAAGATAAGGAATGACAGCCCGGCAACAATTTTGGAATTACACATTTAACATGAAGAAAATACAATAATTCTGCGACCTCAAGAAGTGTCTAATGGAGTTTTTATAGCTATATAGTACTGTGCGCCTTCAACTGTTTATCATGGTGGGAGGAAAGATTATTAAGGAGAGTTCGACGAAAGCACTCTCTCTTTTTCTTTCTCTCTCTCTCTGTCTGTCTCTCTCTCTCTCTCTGTCTCTCTCTCTCTCTCTCTCTCTCTCTCTCTCTCTCTCTCTACTTTATCACATAACGTTTACAACCAAACAGAGTATAAATTGTCAGTGGGGTAAGTCAAGTGCAGACCACTAAAGATGTCAACAACACGTTATGGCATTAGTGGACATTAAGAAGATATAGTCCACATTGGCATTAACAGAAATTAACAGATTGTAGTAACTTGAAGCAGAATGAAAGTTGAAAAAAAAAACAAAAAAAAAAACACTTCACGCTTCGATTGTGACGTAAAGGGAAATGATGTTGGTTCACATATTTTTATGGACATCAGCTCCTCTTGTCTTGCAAAGAAAGCTCTTCCAGTCCATCAAAGATAGGTCCTCTTGTCCGATGAATATAGATCCTATTGAACTGCGGAAGCAACTCGTCTGTTCCTATAAAAATAACACCTCATGTTCGGCAGTTAACTCCCTTTGAGCTGCGAAATAGCACCTTTTGTCCGACAAAAACAACTCCTCTAGTTCTTCAAAGATGGTTCCCTTTTTCCAGCAAGCTTCTCCTGTCCTGTGAAAACATTTTCTCTAGGTGCACAGTTTCTCCTTCATCTTAATAGTTTCTTCTTGAATCTATCTTTTTGTTTAGTTTTAGATTATCACTGTGTATAAATCAAGATTTGTGTAATGTGGCTCATTAAACTTATATTTTTTAAAAAATCACTGCATTGTATAAACGACAGATTATTAGGCAAAGCAATAAACATTGATAATGTTGGATCATATATTATGCTAATATATATTGTAATGTGTGCGTGTGTGTGGGGAAAGGGGGGGGGGGGCCTACTGGGCAGTTTCCTGTGTTGGATGCATACATTGCAACGTTATTTCCTTTTATGACTGCATTTATATTACGCACTAGATTTTGGAATATTTGTTTATATATAATGATAAAGATAATATTATACATCTATTCAATAAAATTGTTAATATCATTATAGTTAGTCGAAGGCCCCGGCATCACTTCAAAAGTATTAAAATCCATAACTGCTCAACCTTCCGTGCCAGTCGAATCATCGGAATTAACATCTCGTCTTACTGAAAGATCCAAACAAATAAAAAATGCAGTCCCCATCATCGCAACAACATCACACGCCAAAAGATATAAGACGTAGCCGCACCGAAAGTGAGCGCAACAGAACGTACCTTCGTCATACGATGTCATCACTCATCGTAAGTAATCGGAATACCTATACACGATCCTGACGAAAAACACAGCACACGGTGTGCGCAGACTGTAAACGTACTAAATACAATTAGAAATTCAATCTACGTAACGCACCAACTTAATGATTCGTTATTTATTTTTGATGAGAAATCTGGGTTACTCTGATCCGGACTTGGTCATAAATGTTCAATCCTCATTATTTCACAACGAAAGAGTATGCACACAGATGACTCAAGTAGCGCACAGCTTGTACCTAATCTCAAGCTTCATCTGATGTATGTTCTCTTTTTTTTTATATACATTCCCACTCATTTGTAAATTCCCCTAGTGTACGGGCGATATAATCAAATGTGTGGGATACGAATAATTTTATAGGGTAAGTAAACAGCCTGCAAACCGTAGCTTGTCGAACTATGTATGAAGAGATGACAAACCCAGGTAGAAAAAGTCCCAGGTCCAGTCAGAATCCATTCATTCAATAATTAGTTCAGTAAGAGTATCTTGACGTCGTCACAAATGGCTATCAGCTTTCATATTTAAAATCTGCTTTTTGAGATATGACGAATGTTAATCCTGTCATTACTCTAATGTTGTCTTCCTATGACTTTCTCCTTCAACGTTGTCTTCTTATTCTGGGTACCGTTCCCTGAAAAATATTCCTAGTAAGACTTTTAGTTCTTGTAACATGTTCGTACTAAATTAATTTTCGTTCCTCAAAACACTTCTCCTACCAAAGTCAAAGGACGCTTCATCAAAGAGGAGTGGTTGATAGGAAAAAAAGGGTTGATATCTTGTCATAAAAATCATATCAGTTAATTACTTTTGAAAAAAAAACGCATGCATTGTACATAAAATATATTACGATTGGAGTGCAAATACGTTGCAGTAAAAAAAAACCTGCAGTAAAATAATATAACAATTATATAGAAAGAAGTAGATTTATAGCAAAAGCTGGCATAATCTGAATTTTGAAGAATGAAATAACATTTTCCACTTACCAGTGTATAAACTCCACGTTGTATTTATAGTACATCTTTTAAGAAATAATAATTTTGGGGCACACACATTTATCTTCACAATTATCACTAAAAGTGATCCACTAAATGTATATGTCTCATCATCATCATTGAGTGCCGTCTCTATATCAATTGGGAATGTTTCAATAGATAAACCAGGGCATTAGGTAAGTTTGTGTGCTATCACCCGATTTATTTAATATGACTAGTAAAATTAGTTTGAGATCCATAAGAGGCATGCCTGGAATAACAATTGAAATTCATAATATCATGAACATAAGGTATGCTGATGATACATACTTAATTGCTAAGAGTGAAAATGAGTTACATGAAATGTTAGACATTTTAGTGAAGGAAAGCAAAAATAAAGGACACAGTCTTATAGCAAAACTATAGAAGTATTGGCAGCAACAAAGAAAAAGGCACCACAGCAATGCACAATAAGGACAAGTGGAACAATATTAAAACAGGTAAATGAATTTAAATACCTGGAAACAATGTTTACCTCAGATGGTAGATATACAACAGAGGAAAGTTGTAGTATCGTTCAGACGAAAGCAGTTTTAAAAAAAAAATAAGGAAGATGTGCAATACATTTTTGAAAATAGAAACAAGAAGAAAAGTTCTAAATGTTATTTAGAGCCAGTCTTAACATATGGATGTGAATCCTCGACAATAGAACAACAGACAAGAAAATCATTGGAATCTGCAGCATTGTGGTTTTACAGAAAAATGTTGAGAATACCACAGACAGCTAAGAAGAGTAATGAAAACGTTATGAAAGAGCCCAAAGCAAAAAAGAGCAACAATCATTCTTTGGTCACGTAATTAGAAGGGAACAGCTGGAATATAGTGTGACAACTGGGAGAATTGAGGAACAAAGAGATAGAGGGAAGCAAAATGAAAAGATACCAGACAGCGTAAGAGAATGGCTTGGCAGAAGGTCAACAACAGAAATGATAAAAAAAATGTCGAGATCGAAAGTTGTGGACAGAAAGAGCACCTACGGCCAGCAGGCACGGTACTTGATGATGATGTTGATCACCTGCTGTACATGTTATAATTATTTTCTATTTCTTTTCGCCATAAAATAATTTTTTTGTATATATTCTTGTCATCTATTGATTATATCTGTATTACCTTTTAGCATTTGTGTATGTTTATATTTTTTAATTATATTTGTATACGCGATATGACACGATATGATGAAGTGCTTATGAAAACATAATATTTTGATCGTGAATGGTCCATGTTTGTGAAGGCGGTGTTACTGTGCTACGTACATTACCAAAACGAATATTATAAAAACTTCCTATTATTATTCGTTATAAACATTAGAATCAATTTTAGAAGTGTTTAAATAAATGGTTTGATGTAAATCATTTTGTAAAATGATGCGAACTTCGAGGGTATCGCCACTAAAGCAAAGACATTTAATATCTTGCAAACTTGTCAATTTTTGCTACAAAGTAATCAAGCATCGTGCCTAAAGACAGATTTGAAAAAGAAATAAATTTATGTTGCTAAAGATTATCATTATCTAGTGGCCGCTAAAATATTTCTAAATAAGGGAGTAACGAAACAAATACTTGGTGACGGTCAATCGTACTACTGACTGAGCAGTGGTTATGAAAACAAAATCAAGCAGATCAACTTATGAACAAGGAAGGAGAAGTGGATTATCCTTTAACAGCAAGTATGTCTCTTTGGTCCTGTGGAGCTTTGGAATTGTGTGTGCTTTATTTTAGTTATATAATCTATAACAAATATGCGCACTATATCTCTCATCTAATTATCGGAGCTTGTATTCTTTCAAGATCACCAGTGAGTGTCATGTTTGTAGGAGTATAGAAATACAAACCCATCCTATCTTATAATAATCTTATCTTTCATTTTAGTGAAATGGTTTTGCTTTTGCATATACTGTTTAGCCTTGCAAGGGTGGCCACAACGTCCCGCCGGAGTGTCTCATCATAGTTTTAATAATGTAGGTCTGAATATACATCGGTTATGCAGTCGTCTATTATATCGTTGATATAGATGTTAAAGACGACAAAGAGAGAAAATACTGGATAGCTTGGTGTCATGGCATGGAAAACAGTCAAACAACAGAACTGACACGATGCACTGTAGATAGAAGATTATTGAAGGACATGATCGCCTACGCGAACCGGTATGGCACATGATGATAATGATGATGGTAGATGTTAAAGAGTGTCTGGGGTGTTATTTATTCTTGGGGAACTCTTTTCTCTAGTGGAAAGCGGTAACAAAATGTACCTCCCAGTTTGTCTGTTGCAGTGATGTACTGGAAGAAGTTTTCTATCCAGCGACAGATTTTTTTTCCTTCACATGGCAAGTTATTCAGTGTTTGTCCTTCTTTCCACAATTTGTCAAATGCCTTTATGAGGTAAACAAAGACTGTAAGTACTTTGCTTCACAAGTTCTTTGCTTTAAATGCATTTTCTATACCTTATATCAGTGTTTGATGCAGTTTCTTTTACTTTGATTTTTCCTAAATGCATATTGCTAGCTGTTTAGCAGTTACTTCTACCCAAAATGTTTCAGTAATTTGATGTTTACAATTATTCCGTCACATTGTTCAGGCAGTTTAGCGGCTGATGGTAGCCAGAACTTTGGGTTGGATCTTTCCATTATTTATTATTGGGATGAATGCTGATTCTCTCCAACTGTCTGAAAGTTTCCAAGTTTTCCAACATTGGTCTATGATTCTGAGGAGAGGTTGATTCTGAAATTTGTCCTTAGCTCTTTTGTTTTTGTTGTAAAGAAGGTTACATTTTTGTAATTGTAATTCCGCCAACTTAAACTTCTTGTTGTGAGCTTATGAATGTCAACTATGGTCATAGATAGGTCAGATGCTGATGGTTTTCCATGCACTTGAGTAATAAGTTGACTCATCGACAGAATAGTCTATCAGGATCAGTTTATTTTCCATAATCCAGTCTTCAACATCTTCACCCGTTTTGTTTAATTATGTGTATCCCCAACTTGGGGAATGTTGTTTAGATCTCCAAATATAAGGTGTTTTGGCCCTTGCCACTTTTAATCTGTGGAGTCCGGAGACTTTTGTTGGCGGACTATAGCAATTGGTAATCGTCACATCTCCTGATAGCAGTATATTTTTGTGGGTTGATATTGAAAATCTCCATCTCCAATTATGTCTTTCTCAGCTGGAGCGATTGCTTTGTTATTAAGCGTCAAGGTTCATACTTGCGATTTTTGGGTCTGTCCTGACGAATTACTTCAAACCCAAGTGTGGATAAAACTGTAGCTCTTTTAATTGTTTCCTGAATGCACGTTATATAAGTGTTGTTCTTGTTACAAAAGTTATGTAGCTCAGACTTTTTTCTCGAACACCTTCTACATTCTAGTGGGCCACTTTGGATGTTTGTCAGCTGCTCTACTATGCTTTGGAGACAAATAATAATAAATGAATATTATTATAGAGGGAAACTTCCGAGGCGATAATTAGCGAATCAATTCTACTCTGCTTTGCCCTGCAGGTTAGTAGACGATCTGCTGCTATAGTGAGCACTGGTCGGCTTGAGGCTCTGCTTTCCTTCTTCTTTGATTGTGACTGAAGTGGGCAATACCATCGTATAAGGAGCATCTGTCTAACATTTCCTGACTGAATTCGATGGTCTTTTGAGAGCTAGCTTATCCACAAGATTGTTGCAATCGCTATAAAACAGTCGTCTCCGTCCAATGCAGCCAACAATGTCCATTTCTGTGTTAAAATTATTATATTTTTTTTTATATTGATAAAGAACTACGTTCCTCCAATGAAAATCGTTGCGGGACATTGTATGTGTGTGTGTGTTTATCCTGATTTTGCCCCGATGCTGCGCCCAGGACTCAGGACATCATTCGGCAGGCCTGTGGTTTCATTCTGAGTACCACATTTCGTAGATCGCCGTCATTGAGGAGCTCGAAAATGTGTTCCCACCTGCGATGCGTGATTTTTGTTTTTTTTTTAGGGGAGCGGGGGAGGGGGGGGGTCTTTTAATATTGTGATTTATTTTCTGACGCCCATGATAAGGCCATTCTCTGCTTTCATCTTCCTGAACGGAGCGTATTACTTCACTAAGACTTTATTATGCCCATAGCTCCAGAACCAATTCAGTTGTTACGACCTTGTTCTTATTCGACAAAATTGAGAAATAAAATCAGCGCACCTTTTCCCCATTCATTTCTCGCTTAGATACCGTTTTTGTATCTTTCCAACTTAACAGTGCATGCACATTATTTAATGAAACTCGCATTTGTGCGGAAGTTTCCCTGATACTATTGTAAGATATAAACGTTTACCTTATTGTCAAGCATCAACATAGTTTTGATGTACCACGACATGAGATCTAATGAATTATGTGAGAGGAAGTGGTTTGTGCCAAATATTAATTAGTATTTCAATAACCATAGACCACAGACATCACTATTAAGGCATCTCATAATTAGAGCACATTCTTCTTGTTTTTCTTCTGCTTTTCTTCCTCATCTGCCTTGCAGCGTCGAGGGGAGATATAATTTGCGGTCTTTTGCTCTTCTGTTCGCCTCTGCTGCTGTTATGTTTCCAAGTGCTTCTAATATTCCATAGATCCATCTTTTTCGTGGTCGACCCTTGGGTCTGGTGTTATCACAACGTTTGTTGATGGCTCGTTGTGTTGTGTTTTGATCTTTCTGCTTTGTCACGTGACCAAACCATTTTATCTGTTGTTTCCTTATATATTCTATGACGGGGGCTATTCCTAACTTTTTTCTCAGTTCTTTATTTCTGATCTTATCTCTCAGACTATTTCCTGTCATTCGTCTAACACATTTCATCTCTGTATAGGTTATTTTTTATTTTGTTCTTGCACCTAGGGTCCAGGTCTGGCATTGGTAGCACAACGTTGGGATGAAGATTGTATTGTATAATGCTCGTTTTGCCTCCAGAGTTATTTTAGAGCACATTAAAACAGCAATAAGAACTTTGATTTTTAAACCATTACGAATCAAGTGCATCAATACCGTACTTTAATTTAATTAATTGTAAAAATCACAGATTATATTCATTCTTGAAATAGATGTAATCAAATGCTTACATTTTTGGAAAAAAATGTAAACTAACAATATTTGACATAAATAACAAGTCACAAAAATAGTAATTGACCTTACAAGTAATCAAAACTATTAATAATAGTATTTAACAATTTTATTAAAAGCATTAATAAAACATGACCGATTCATTAAAGAGAACCATTTTAAAGGTACAAACATAACATTTATTTACAAATGTAACACTTCAGTTATATCGGCATCTATTAACATCAGAAAAAAATCTTCAATAGATAAACGATTACAAACATATTAAGCACACATGACTGTATATGTTGATTCTTTTTAAAAAAATATAGTTTTTCTGTTGCTTAATCTAAATGATAAAACATATAATAGGGGTACATATTTTACAATGCAAATGTAGTACGTATACATTTTAGATCGACGCAATGGAGACAAAGCAATAATTGCCACCATCTGAAACACGTTAATTAAGAACAAAAATTATTTGATAATATACCACGCACCCCACTCACAGAAATTTATGTACACTCATTGCTACAACAATAACATTTAATTCAAAATATGAGCTAGAATATTTTATACTGGGCCGTTTTTTTTCTCTTCAGAATAGCATGATTCGTTACTTTTAAGATTTTCAGACTCATGAACTGCTTGCATAGTTGGTACAGGTAAAATGGAAGAAATATGTGACTTATTTTAATGTTCTCACTTAATTATTACCTCACATGGTGATTCGACACTTGACGATGACTTTCCATAACACAAACCGGGGCATGGTGTATCCCCATCGTAAATCTGTGTCACCATCGTCTCAAAATGTACCTTTCCATTTCGTTGTATTCTCTTTCAAGGTATCACAACTGAGCTGTTTGCTACCAATCTGACAGCAGAAGATGACGGAAAGGATCTGTAACAGGTCAATAGCTACTTTATGGTATCGGTTCTGGATATGCTGCTAGAGGTTTACTCCCCTATATTTTGTCTCTACCAAGACCCCCATAAAGTAGCGGGCATTAGATACAGATTGTGCTGCTTACTCAGTTTATAGCAGTAGTAGGGTCGACTTTGCCGATCATTGTCTAACAGTATAAAGAAAAGTGCCACTGTCGAAAATAGGTGATCGCCGGTGAAGTATTAATTTCTATTACGAAAGAAAATAATAATATATGATTTAAGCATAGAGAATTTCACAGAACACCCGAATATTAGAAGTTAAACAGTGAACAATCATCATCATATAACTGTTCCAAATATTTACCTCGTGCAACTAATGTATTTTGAACAACAAATAATATATATGTAGCTACTGTTCATAGACGCCATTTTGAACGTCATCAGACTATCTATAAACACTGATATTTGTAATTATATATAAAGGCACGGACAGGAGACTATCAAATGGAAAGACGATTAGCAAGCCACAGAGATGAGATTTCTCTGAAGAATGTTGAGAGTTTTCTGCACAGCTAAAAAAGACCAACGAGGAAATACTCAAAGAAGACAACATAAGTGGGAGCCCCTAAAAGAACATCAAAAAGAAATAACCGACACTTTTTTCGGGCATATCTTGAGAAACAGAAAGTTGGAATATGTGGTTACAACTGGCAAAATACAAGGAAAGAACTATCAAGGACGACAAAGATAGAAATACTAGATAGCGTGATGTCACTGCACGAATAAAATGTCAAAAACAGAATTGATACAATGCACATTTGATAGATAATTATGGATGGGAATGATTTCATACGATAACCGGTATAGCACGTAATGATGATGCTATAACGACATATGTCTAAACTGCTAAGAGAAAGTGAGAAAGTATAATCGCAGTTAGGTTCACTTCACCCCTTTTTTAATATCTTCTATGAGCTAGATCCTTGTAATTACCGCGGTTAATCGTCTTTCTATTCTATTATTGATTACCAGGAATGACTATCCTTGAGTGGCGTGGGAAATGTTCATGCAGTTTAGAAAATCCAGCTATTATACACCAGTAACTTTTTAATATGTATTTTATTCTGTGGAACTCATACATTTATTCATGTGAGAAGCAATAAAAAATAAAACAACAAAAAAAAAAAACAGGTATGACAGTGTTGGGAATCGGAGATATACACAACAATGAGGTATTGAAGGAACTTATCAATTGTATGTTGAAGATCGACACGGCTGTCGGGAAGGTGATGTTTTGACTCCTAAAGGCCGGCATTGTTTCCTCTGTTTTGCCAGAATTGTTGCTGCTGACAAATACTTCTTGCGTGAAATATGTTGAACTTCAGCTACTACGAGTCACAGGTACGTGTATTAGGTATACAGGTAAAGGTAAAGTTAAAGTACGAGACTTGAATCGGCGTCTGAGCACGCGAGTTTTCACCCATATGTACTCTTCCACCTATCCACAAGTGTTCGGAGACTTCTGGATTAGGTCGAATCAAGGATGAAAACTCACGATGCAAGACGACATTCTTCACCATCCCCGAGTACTATGTCTTGGTACCCATTTCTGCCGGCGGCTGGGTTGACCGCGGGGGTATTTTTTTTCCAACCACGGGTACAAAAACTCATACTGCTTCCTGCGGGAATCGAACACTGGTTGTCTAAACGTCGGTGACACAGTCGGGTGGTTTTCCCAAATAGGCCACCGAGGTTCCCATTAGGCATAAAATTAAAGGTAAACGGATACAGTTTCATGATCATCAAAAAATAATTAGGGCAAAAAATAAAGATTAGAAATTTTAAAAAATAATAACCAATTAATTTATTTTGTAACAAAACTTGTTCTTTTGCTGCCCCTGAGTCATATCATTTCAACTGCTATCATCAAACACTAGTTCTAATACATTCAAATTCCCAAAACATAATTATCTAGTCTTTTCTATTGTTAATAATGGTCTGTGTTATGTATTGCTAATACTTCACTGTTTGCCCCAGCCATTTTTCACTTCTACGTGCAAAACAGCTGTTTGAAAACTTTAAAAACACAGATTGGAAGTGGTGAACAAAATAAAGCAAAGGAGATCATTCCAAGCTTGCCACAAGACAGGTAATTGTATTCCTTGAGTTATACACCTTGTATATGAGCAAACAGCGAGTGGTATATTTAACAGAAGGTACAAAATGGAAACAACCATGGCAGCGTTAACTCAGCAAAATCGTCGGACTGCCCGTGAAGCGCTAAAAACTTTCTGTAAGCCTTTCTATGCTAAATATAATTGTCTACTAGGACATGCTTGTATCCTTGAGTATGAGATAATTATTCAAGCAGTTAAGAAAAGCCTGAATCTGGTTAGCAGCTATTTATATCTCATACGTTTTGAAATATGAGCTTTTATTTTGTTAAAGACTGACTGAGATTTTTTTTTAATTAACATTTAGGTGTAACACCATAAAAATAGGTATGTAAGAGTTGGCAATCAGGGACATATGAGCTTTTATTTTGTTAAAGACTGACTGAGATTTTTTTTAAATTAACATTTAGGTGTAACACCATAAAAATAGGTATGTAAGAGTTGGCATACATGCACAACAGTGACGCCTTGAAGGCTCTCAAACATAGTATGTTGAAATTAAATACTACACAGATCCACGTCACTTATTCGGATGATGGAAATGGGAGTTACAGCCAGAAATGAAAAACTTAGTGGCCGTGTAAGAAGACTTATCAACCAACATAGAACTGGAGTCGTTAGTCGCTGAACACTGCGGGACTTGCTGAGGAGGGGATCTGAGCACCTATGGACATGTTCGGAGTGCAATGATGATGATCCGCAAATAACTCAATAACTCAATAACTGCAAAAGTCATTTATTATTATTTGCAGTTTTGAGTCTCGGGAACTAAGTAACAGCGGCAATTTTTAAAGAAAAAAGAAAAAAAAAGTGGTATAGTAACAGCTTTACGTAGGTGAGTAACAAACCAAAAGTCGACGTTTCGGGCAAGTAGGCCTTCAGCTGGAACAACAAACAACACCACAAAAATATATTTAATGATATGTACACAAATCTAACTACATAGCGATAATATGCTAGATACTCAAGAAAGGAAATAAAAAAAAAAAGGTCAGGCAGTCAGGTGAGAAACAAAATGGAATGGTTCTAAAAATATGGGGAGGTGGGTACAAGATATGTATAAACTGTGTATATCTAACTGTGGGTGTGCACACCGAACAGATGTACTAAAAAGCATGTGCACATAACCACACACGCGTGCAAGCATAAGTGTGTGTGTGTGTATACAGGGTGTTTTTAAAGTTGCAGTGCAGTGAATTTCTACTCTCGGAAGAAAAAACGTCACCAGAAATGCGGTTAACTAATGCGTCACACAAATTGTAAAATAAATGGTATTATTCAAATATACTTGACTGCTATCGGCGAGCTTATAATGGGTAATATTGGTATTAACACAATAAAGTTGTGCCTAAAGCATATGTTGAAAATGTCCACCACGGGCCTCAAGACATGTCGCGATTCGTCTTTCCATATTTGCGAAAACCTTCAGAATAATGTCTGGTGATATTTGTTTAATCTTGTCTACTATTTCAGTCTTTAGGTCATTAATTGTCTGCGGATTATTTTCATAAACTTTCCCCTTCAATGCCCCCCACAGATAATAATCGGGGGTGTTAGATCTGGTGAACGAGCAGGCCAGATTCCACGTGAAATAATTCGATTTGCAAATATGCTTTCTAAATAATTGAGTGTTGTTGTGGCTGTGTGTGCTGTTGCCCCATCCTGCTGAAACCAGGATTCCATAATTTCCTGTTCTGTAAGATGTGCTATGAACGGTTCCAGAATTAAAGTACGGTAACGTTCTGCATTTATTGTTTCATTAAAAAATAGAGGTCCTATTATCCGCATACGACTTATAGCGCACCACACTCCGACTTTTTGATCGTAAAGCGGCACTTGATGAAATTCATGGGGGTTTTCACAGCTCCACAGCCGATTGTTCTGACTGTTCACATAACCGGATAAATGAAACCAGGGCTCATCAGTGAAAAAAGTGACGTCAAGGATGGCAGCGCCATGTTCATAAATAAAATTCTGAAACCACATGCATTAGTTTAAACGGGATTCATAATCTCTTTCTTGGAGTTGAGACACTTCAGTTAATTTGTATGGACGATAGTGTAGTTCACTTCTTAAAATCTTGTGAACAGAACTCTTAGATATTTGCACCTGTTGAGACAAGTGGTTTAAAGATGCATTTGGACTCATTGTAATTCTGTCTTGGAGTTCCATAATTTGGTCTTGTGAAATTGAAGGTCTTCCAGATCGGTATGCATCTACCACACTACCGGTTTCACGAAACTTTTTGATCAATTTTGTAACAGAATTTCGGTGAAGGACTTGTGAGTCTGGAAATTTCCTCACGAATTGTCTAATGACCTCATCCGTATATTTACCGCCATTACGAAAGACATGCTCAACCAGAAATACCCTGTTTTCAATCGTCAACACCATTTCCTTCAAGCAATGAGACAGTGAAAGTAGCGTAGTGCCCGTCCTTTACGTAAATAAAACCTTAAAGAAAGCAGCGGTTTGTTCATAAATGTGGTTTACAAAATTGTGGTACGTAGATGATGATTACGTCATTTACTGAATATTAGAAATATTCACTGCACTGCGACTTTAAAAGCACCATGTATATATATATATATAACAATGGAATATATAGTCACTCAGATAGGAATGACAGCGTTCCATGAATGAGCTGGGAGTATGGACTATCAGAATCCCCATTATCGTCATCATCATCTTTCATCAGCATCATGGTCAAATGCAATGCCTGCTAGCCGTAGGTGGTCATGTCTTTTCGCAACTTTCCATCTTTCAGTTGTTTCTCAGTTCTGAATCAGTCCCTTTAAAAAATCTCCTGCATCATTTTTATCTGTTTTCATTTGTCTTATCTTCTGCCAATGTTTGTGTTTATAACCATCGAATTACTGTGATCATCATTGTGCACACACTCCATCTACTGAAAGCGAAAAAAACATCTACATGTTTGTCTGGAGAAACTGACTTGACTTCTCTATGAACAATTACCAACAATTTTTTTTCAGCCACTCTTTCAGACTGACAGTTACTTTTCGTAGTAAAATTCACCCATCCCTGACCCAGTTGTTTCTGATTATCGATGTCCACAGACCCCATGTTCACCAACACTACAATAAAGTGGGAAAAAGGATAAAACCAGCTTTCTGTAAAATGTGTCATATAAATATTTATGCTATACGTCAATATAATCGAAATGCGCGTAGACTCGTTAAGAACAAAGCATAACATTTTTAATTACGTTGTTCGTGTTGAGATCGTGAAAGAACCAACTGCCAGATATAAATATTACGTTTTTCTAATAATTACAAGCAGGAAATATAAGTAGCTACTTTACTCAGACATCACCTTAAATTTTGAAGGTAATACGCTGCTCTCTTACTGGTGTCCTTCAATGATGGATCAACATTTAGTTTATGACACGATGATTGATACAAATCGAATTCAAACATGCCAACATTTAAAATCACAAGGTATGGAAAAATAGAAAGGGGAGATAGGGAAAAATAGAAAGGGGAGATTGGGAAAAAATAGGAGATTTCTTTAACCAGGGAACTGTTGAAACAGTCCGCAAGGATACTCATTGCTATTACCTGAGTGAGGCTGAAAGTATTTCAAGCTGAGTGAGGCTGAAAGTATTTCAAGCTGAGTGAAGTGTTGTGCTTCTGATAACCGAAACAAAAAAACTTCATAGAATTTAACATGTTATTTAGTTTTTGACATTTTGGTTTCTTCACTGATTGAAGTCTCGTGTTCAAAGGTATAATGCTTGTTTATGAAAAAAGTGGATGTTATAAACAGAGTCAAAAACACGAAACACGTCAAGAAAGTACATATGACTTGCAGATAACAGAAGAACATGTTACTGACATTTTGCATCAAATATCCCACGAGAATGGGGCTTACCATTCCACCAACAGAAGCTACCACCTCGATAGAGGCAAACACGCGTGACGAGACTTTCATAAAATGAGATTCTATCCAAGTAATGCCAGCCGGATGCACAGGGGAATTTCCAAATCCGTACAAGGCTGAGAAGAAAACGAGAGCATCTACAACAGAATACATGGCACAGATTGTAAAGCTTATAGAAGCTGTTACCATAAAGAAGCAAGACATTGATAGAAGCTGTACAGCTGTGAGTTTGTGAGAGATAAAGATCATCAGAAATCGGGGAGCAGTAAGCGATGCAGAATATGCAGCAGTGAAGTATGCTCCTTTCGTCTTAGACTCATTATATTCTTTGACAAGAAAAACTGTAAGAAAAGAAATAAATCCAACTTTTGCACAAGAGTTAAAGAAATATATCAAGTAAATCATAGACATTGAGTATATCAAAACAGGTGTGGGCAATGTTCTCTTAGAGACAACTTCATCCAGGTGAATAACATCCAATTTGGAATCAAATTTCTCTTGCAGGTAAATTATAAACCTTGGTATCCCTGAAATAAAATACATTATCCCAGTAATTATAAAAGCATAGCGGACATCTGTTGTTGTCGGTTGTCTTTCTGTGTTAACTGTTGACAGATATGTGTAGTTGGCCAGGCTACCGGAAGTAGAGTTTGCTGTGGACGTCTTGGCCAAGAACGGTGCTGAGTACAAAGGTGAGAGAACTTCACCAACACCTAATCCAAAGTAGATCATATGCGTGAGTACAGCCCCTTCTTTGCTCCAAACTCTCATTTGCTCGGCAAAGGCACCTGAATTAGACAGAGAAAAGGGAAGTAACTTAAAAGCCACATTATAGATTGTTTATTTGATATATATTTTTACTTTCACACTATCATGTATAATCATAACCATTTGAACTCGGTACATTTTCTAATTTTCATTATAGTTCTTCTTCCTTTCTTCCTCATTTGCTATTCAGAGTTGAAGAGAGATATAATTTGTAGTCTTTTACTCTTCTCTTCTCCCCTGCTACTGTTCTGTTACCTAGTATTACTAATAATCTGTCAATCCATCATTTTCGTGGTCGACCCATGGGTCTGGTGCTCTCGCAACGTTTAATGGGTGCTCCATGTGTTGTGTTTTGATTTTTTTCTGCTTTGTCATGTGGCCAAAACATTTTATCTGTTGTTTCTTTATATATTCAATGGTGGCGTTTATTCTAACTGTTTTCTGTTTTCCATTTCTGATCTTATCGCTCAGGCTGTTTCCTGTCATTCGTCTAAGACATTTCAACTTAGTAGAGGTTATTTTTCTTATTGTTCTTGCGTCTGGGGTCTAGACTGGCAATTGTAGCAAACGTTTGGATGAAGATTGTACTGTAGAGTGCCTGTTTTGTCTCTAGAGTTAATTCCTTGTTGGACAATAGTGGCGACTGATGTCTAATGATTTGACAAGCTATGTTGCATCTTGAGTCTATTTCTGCTCTTTGCGAATTGACGTTTTCACTAGACTTCCTAGTAATTTAAATTACTCTACTTGTTTTAATTGTCTGTCGACCATAGTTATGTTGATGTTCTGTTTCTCTTTTTTCGATATTCATGTCTTCTGTATAGCTACTGTTGATTTTCATGTTGTATTTTGTGCCAGTGCTGTAGAGTCTACTTATGTGCTTTTTAAGTCTTCTTTTTTCCATGTAGTAGTGACTGATCAAGAGAACAACAAAATTGACAATCACGAAGATACAGACTTTCATTAATGGATGCTTACGCAGAATAAAAGGGTGGAAATGGCAGGACAAAATCACTAACATAGAATTATGGAAATGTACCAGTCAAACACCAGTGGATAAAGAGATACAGCGAAGACGATGGCGCTGGATAGGACACACATAACGGAAGCCAACTGAGAGTATTACACAACAGGCCCTTTTCTGGAATCCCCAGAGGAAAAGACAAAGAGGAAGACCAAGGAATTCTTTGAGAAGACAGATAGAAGCAGAGATGAAGATGATGGGGAAAACATGGAATGATCTTAAAAGAATGGTAAAAACAGAACGACTTGGAAAGTGTTTGTTGAAGACCTATGCTCCACTGGGAGCTAAAAAGGCAAAAAGGTAGAGTGACTGATCATCTGTAAATAGAAGCTCGTTGATGTCCTATGTCTAACTAGTATATATAGTCTATGTATATAATAAACAGTAGGGGGATAGTACGTAGCCCTGTCTTACACATGATGTAACGTAAAAGTGGTCTGTGCAACCTGCTGCTGTTTTGACTGTGCAGCTGCTATTTAAGTCGATATATTTAGTTAGGTTGGTTAGACGTTGGCTTACTCCGTATGTTGTTAGCATCTTCCACAGTTGTTCTCTGTTTCTATCTATCTATTGACCTTTCGAGCCGTAACCGGCCCATAGGGCGTAGACCAAGATACACCTTCTCCTATATATGAATTTTTGTTCTAGCAGTTTCCTTTTAAAGATATTTTATCAAATCTCGCCATCTGTCTCTGTTCTGTGCAAGCAGTTCTATCTCATTGAGGGAGCCGATTCCTGCTGCTCTTGCCTCTCTTATCAATGTTCTTCTCAGTGTCTCCCTGGGTCTTCCTCTTTTTCTTTTACCTGTTGTTTCCTATATGAGGGCTTGCTTTGCTATTCGATTATTATCTCTTCTCATCACATGTCCAACGTATGACCATCGTCTTTTCTTTATTACTGAAGATATTAGTGGTTGATTGGCGATTTCTCTAATTTCCTCGTTTGTTTTGAATTCGTTCCATTCTATACCAAGTATTTTCCTTAGACATTTATTTTCGAATGCGTTCAACTTTGTTTCTATATCTCTTGTTGTTTTCCAGCTTTCACACGCATACGTAAGGGTTGATAGTACATTTGATTTGAATAGCCTAAGTTTTGTGTTTGTGCTAATGAGTTTTGATTTCCACAACTTTTCAAGGCTTCTGAAAGACATTGCTGCTTTAGCCAGTCTGATTCTAATTTCTTTGCTCGTATCCCCTTCTCGATCAATGTGACTTCCAAGATAGATAAAGTGATCGATCTCTTCTACTGGTTTGTTTTCCATGTATATTTTGTCACTTGTTGGAATTAAACTTTTCATGACTTTAGTCTTTTCATGATTGACCTCAAGCCCAAATGTTCTCTGTTTACTAGATCGAAAACTTGTTCCTAGTCAATGAAAGCTATGTACACATTATTACGGTGTTCTATCGACTTTCCTGCTAGCTGTTTTAGGGTGAACAGAGCGTCAGTACTTCCTCTGGTTTTTTTTTCGGAACTTCATTTGAGAATCGCTTAAGTATAGTTCTATTGTTGGCCTCAACTTTATAAACGATATACCTCTATATTGATTACAGTCTCTCTTGCTGTCTTTATTTGTCTATTTTGGTACGATGATTGGCTATTGCCATTTTTCTGGGGTTTTTGTTGGTGCTATAGTGTATTGACTATTTTGTGCAGCCATGTCACTTCTGTTTCTCCTCTGCTGCTGTTATTTCTCATCGTATTTTATCTATCCCCGGTGCTTTATTTATTGATGTATAATTTATTACTTCTTCGATTTACTCTTACTATAGTTGATGGCAGTTATTGCAAACTGAAAATTCTGAATAGAAAATAAAATTGAGGCATAAACAGGAAATCAAATTTGTCTAATGTAGCATTTTCTCCGCCATAGGAAGTAATTATAAGTAGGGCTCGGATTATTATGACATGTCATAATTTTTCCTGATATGTATTTTTTAAATCGAAGTTCATTTCATCGTGTTTCTAGCCTTTGTGAACACTCTGACGCTGTTTTTATTAGTTATATTAATGTATATTTTGACAATTATTTAGCTCTATGTAATATTTTAACGAAAGGGGGAATAGGTGAACACATGCTTATTTTTGGTTATATTTGGCCGCATTTGTCGTCATGTTATATACTATAAAACTTTTATTTAGATTGTCTTTTATTGAGCCGGAAAATATTGGCTTTGCAATTGTATTGCTAAGAAACACGTAAATTTGCGTGAATTAATGCAAATTGTTTATAAATCGAACAACGAAATTCAAAATAAATATTTAGAAGGAAAAATTATAAACCACTTTTAGATGATTTATGATTTATTTTAGATATGGCCTTGGAGAGATGAATGACAGAGGGGATAAATTGATAGATTGGGACACATGAAATGATTATAGGTAACACCTGGTTCAACAACACCCTAGGCGACTATGGGCAATGCAAAGCCCAGACAAGTACACAATCAAATTGATTTTATACTGGTACACAGAAGATTCAGGAATAGGCTAACATCTGTTAAAACAAGGCCAGGAGCATTTTGCAATAGTAACCATGCACCAGTAGTTGGAAAGATAAGAACAAAACAGCGGAAGACACATAAATCACCAAGAAATAGGAAATTACAACTATATATGCTTAGAGTAGATAGACAGATGAGTGATAAGTACAGCACGATAGTACAAAATAGATATAATGTTATAAAGAAAATACAGGACATCGAGGAACAGTGGGAAATGGTCAAACAATGGATTCAAAAAACATCAAAAGAAGTAATACCAGTGATTAAAAGAATCAACAAAAAGAAATGGATGAAGAAGAAATATTAGAACTAATGGACGAAAGACGAAAAACAACACAAGAAAGACTCACAATTTATGCACAATCAGTTAAATGAATTAACAGGAAGAAAAGGAAATGTGTAAAATCAAAGGAAGGAAATATAATAATGGGACAGGAAAAGATAATGGAAAGATAGACAGAATATATCAGTGATAAAAGACCAGAGATAATCAATTCAAACAAAGACACAGGTCCACCAATAATGCAGAGTGAAGTGGAGGACGCAATTCAACACATGAAAAGAGGCAAAGATCCAGGTCCCGACAATATAACAATCGAAGAGATAGTGCATTAGGAAAGCTCGGAGTACACATCATAACAAAACTATTCAATGACATATATAACACATGACATATATAACACTGGACACATACCCGAAGATCTACTAAAACCTATCTTTGTAGCCATACCGAAGTGATTGTGAAGACCAACGCACTATTAGTCTCATGAGCCGTATAACGAAAATATTACTAGATTCATCATGAGACGTGTAAGAAGCAAAATAAAACCAGAAATAAGTGAGGAACTATGTGGATTTGTTGAAGGAAAGAGCACCAATAATGCAATATACATCTTAAGAACATTGATATAAAGATCTATAGAGGTAAAGAAAGATCTATATATGTGCTTTATAGACTACACAAAAGCATTTGACAAAGTAAAGCATGTGGAAATAATCAATATGCTGGAGAAATTAAACATTGATGGCAAGGATCTGCGAATCATAACAAAAACATGTATTGGCAACAAACAGCAGCTATACGAATTATCAGCCAAACAGGACAATTCCAATATATAAAACAAGGAATCAGACAAGGCTGTGTTCTGTCGATGGATTTGTTTTTGCTTTACAGTAAACATATTATGAGATCAATAGTAGACAAAAAAGGAATTGAAGTCAACGGCCACAACATAAATACTTTGCGATATGCAGATGACACAGTCTTAATAGCAGAGACTGAGAATGAACTACAAGAAATGATAGACATAACAGTAAAAGAAAGCAACAAAAAAGGTCACTGTCTGAATAGTAAGAAAACAGAAGTAATGGTCATATCAAAGACACAATCATCACTATCATGCAGCATAAAAATAAACAGACCAAATCTGAAACAAGTGCAACGCGTCAAATAGTTAGGCATAAAAATTACATCAGATAGAAGATGCACCACAGAAAAAAAAGCAGAATAGCCCAGGCCAAAATAGCATTTCAGAAAATGACAAATATTTTATGCAATTAATATGTGTCTTTAGATGTGAGAAAGAGAGTTCATCGGTGCTATATAGCACCAATTCTGACCAATGGAAGCGAATCAGGGAGAGTAGACAAACAAATGAAGAGACTATTAGAGGCCACATAGATGGGATTTCTCAGAAGATTGTTGAAAGTTCCATGGAGAGCTAAAAAGACCAATGAAGAAATTCTCGAAGAGGCCAAGACAAAAAGGGAACTCATAAAGAAAACGTAGGAAAGAAGAAATCAACATTTTTCGGGCACATTATGAGAAGAGGAAAGATGAAATACTTGATTACAACTGCCAAAATAAAAGGAAAAAGAGATCGCGGACCACAAAGAGAGAAAATACTGGATAGTTTGGTGTCTGAACTGATACAATGAAGAACTGATACGATGCACTGTAGATAGAAGATTGTGGAAGGACATTATCGCCTACGCTAACCGGTATGGCACATAATGATGATGATGATTTTGGGATGATATCGTTTCGGCTAATTTTTAATTTAAAACAAATATTGTGTATATATAATCAGGAAGTCTGGATCAAGCTGTTAACTACCTGTACGAAGAACACCATAGATGATACCAACAAGTGTTCGAACGAAGATCATGACCACAAAATGGTAGCAATACGGAGTTAAAATAGTGAGCACACCAAGTCCTAGCACGGTTGATAGCATGAGACAATTCTTGTTTACCTGGGAATTGAGAATGAAATAACCAGGAAATACAAACTAATGACATTTAACATTATATTAATCTTGGTTAAACGTGAGACATTCTCATTTAGTACGTTTTGTTCTAGGCACAGCCATAAAATATTAATATAATAATAATAATAATAATAATAATAATAATAACAGTAGTAATAATAGCAACTCAACTTATATAGAACACTTAAGAGATTACTCTAGCTTTTATTGAGAATTATTTAAAAAATGAATGATGATAATGACAAGTTGATAAAGGACAGTGATAAATGTTGACTAGTCACAAACTTTCAGGGAGATTTTATTTTTGATCATTATGCAATGGCGTAAGTTTGTAACCATTGGCACTGTTTAAGACATTGAGTTATTGAGTTATTTGCGGGTCATATTCATTACATTCCGAACATGTCCATATGTGCTCAGATCCCCTCAGCAAAACACGCAGTGTCCAGCGACTGAGGATTCCAGTTCTATGTTGGTTGATAAGTCTTCTTACATACCCTCTAAGTTTCTCATTTCTGGCTGTGCTCATCTTAACCCCCATCTCTTTCATCCGATGGAGTGACGTTGACTCATAGTTGTCGCAATCCAGTGCCCTTCCCACATCTCGGAGGGCATTGATGATGTCCGCCTGACGCATTGTTTGACCACCCTCAACAAAAGCGCAACTAGCCAGCATGTCCGCTGTTTCATTTCCCCGTACTCTCGCATGTCCAGAGACGTAGAGAAAGGTGACTCTACGTATTTTTCACTTCAGTAAAGACTCTACCCATTGCATGCGTACAGAGACCGCCTCCACTTTTCTTATCATGTTCATCGAATCACTCAGTATACATGCGTGGGTACAGTCTGGTGACTCTGACCGGATGAATGCCGTGGTGAGTGCCATCACCTCCATCGTCATGCTACTCGTGGTCATAACTTATGCACCACTGTCTTCCTTGACTATTCTGCTTGCCGAGCGTGCTTTAAATGCCCATGCACCCATTTGGTGTTGTATTACAGATCCGTCTGTATAGATGACAGCATTTTTCTCATCGGTGTTATCCCAGATGACACCGTTGACCTCCGCATTGACCACGACTGAGTTATGTTCCCTACATTTCCTGACGAGTGGGACAATACACGAGAATGCCACACTGAATGACGCAAGCACCGGTATCCACTCCTCACCAACGCTGATATTGGTAGCCCTCAGACCTGTTTAATGACATCTTCTGCTAGACCCACCCATGATTTGCCTCTTTTTAGACTGACACCTTTCCCTGTGTTGAGCTCATGCTGCAATGGATGATTTTATCTGCAATTATCTTCATGTACGCTCGTGCCCTCCATATCTTAATTTTGTCATCCTTGGTTAGAAAGTCAAGAAGATACCTCATTGCTACACAGGGAGTGTCCCTCGTACATCCCAAGATAATGCGCATGGCTTCATTCTTTATTTTCTCCAGTCTGTCAATTTCCGTCTTACTGGCAGTATCAATTGCAGGACATCAATAACATGCAACAATTAACAGTAACAGCAATCCTATTTTCTACTATAATTCAAGATTCTCTCTCTCTCTCTCCCTCTCTCTCTCTCTCTCTCTCTCTCTCTCTCTGCGATCAAGACTCAATCAAAGTAGGATTCCAGACTCTCTCATGAAGTGAGCTGTCTGTGGTAGTTTCTATCATAATTAGAGTCTGTTAGATCCAGTCTGATTGATTACTGATTAAAACGTTGCACTGTGTTCTGCGCCAGTGGCCCAGTGCATCCGATTTCAGCCAGTATTTTATTCAGGTTTGCTTTCCTTAGCCTTTGATTCTCCCCAATCATCCTGCAAGGCAGCAGATTGTATAATGAACAACACTGGAATTAGTTGTCCTGTGAAATGACGTCTGCTTTTGGACAAGAAAGTTCCGATTTCGAATCCCGCTACAATCGTGGGAATTATTGTTTAAAATATTGATCTCTTAGTGTCTCTACTTTTCTCCGGTCTCTTGATAGTTATTTCCGATTAGTGTGAGTACTAGTCCCTGGAACAGAAGAGTAAGTAGCCTCTGCTCGATGTTGGCAGCTGTCATTACCTTCAAGGCGGCTAATCCTTTGCGGGATATTGTTATCACGTGGTCCCGAAAGCACAGGCTGCGATCAAACTAAACACCGAGGTACGTCATCACCCTGTCCATGGTTACCCCATCAGCTCCCATTCGTACACCAGTGTTTTCGTGTTAACGATATGATTGTTAGGGGAGAACCATGCAACTGATACTGTTGCGTAATTGTTATTGTGTTCACGTTAAATAGAACTGGTGATAAAAAGTGAGCCTTGTGGTAGACCTGGAAAAATGGATGATGGCTCGGATGACCAACTTCTACATCTGAGTATCACCTTCCTCCGAAACAGTGCTGCGACGATTCATATAATGAGGAAGAGGTACACCGCCAGTTTGAGAAGCATGTGCATGAGATATTCAAATGATATTCTGTTGTAAGCGTCCTCCAGATCTATAGCAGCAGCACATGTCTCATCTCGTCTGTGGAAGCCTTCGAAGACGTCATAGGCGAAGACTGCTGCATTGAGCCATGTCTCTTTGTTATATCTATAACTTCCGAGTATGGGTGGGAATGCGCATTTCTGTTCAAAGTGACAGGCGAGGGCACGGGCCCTCAGTAAGTAACAAACAACACAAGATGAGATAGAATACCAAATGAAACCATAAGAAAAATGGTAGGAACAAAACCCTGCCAAGAATATATAAAACAACAACTTAAATGGTTTGGCCACCTGGTCAGAATGAATCCTCACCAATCACCATCAAGGGCGTTCTTCTCGAGAATGCATGGAAAAAGACCAAGAGGAAGACCCAGAAGAAGATGGATAGATGCAGTGACAGAGACATGTAACAACAAAGGAAAGTCACTAATTCAGACAATTCGAGCAGCACAAGAACGACAAATGATATAAACCACGACACCTTTTAGGTATCAGTGAAAGAGAAAAGAAAGAAGAAGAAGAAGTGGCACGCTATCATTGTTCTGCATCGCGATGATTCAATAGGCACTGATTTGAGAGTGGTCCTTGTTTGGCTTCGGTAGCAGTAGTAAGTAGCTGTGTAACCACTCCTTAATCGGACCACTCTGAATGCTGGCATTAAACTCTTTGGCCAGGTCCTCGTTGTCGTCGTCAACTAAATCGCCTATGTCTTCGTACTGAACACCATCTGGACAAGAAGCAGTTGTTGTGTTACCTTTCACGTGTTGTGCTAATGGTATCGGTTGTGATTGTGAGATTTTCTCCAAGCACTACATTCCCACACAATTCTGAGAATGACCCCCGTATCCTCATTCTTACAGCCTCATTTCTTTGTTCAGTTTTCTCAATGTAGCGGGCAAGCAGGGCCTTCCCTTAGCTTTCATAAGATTTGCGCCATATCTGGCCTGTGCTCTGGAAGTCTGGTATGCCTCTGTGTCGTGGTGTGCCATTCATGCTCTGTTAGGCATTAATCCACTGGTTTCGTCTATCATTAAAAGTCTCCGCAGAAAATTACTTTCTCCTCCTCAAACGCGAGGAGATTCTGCCATTGTAGTGTCCACCTTCCCTTTACAGGCATACACATTTACAACCACGAAGTTAACTGGGATCTGTACCCTAATCGTATGTACCTGCAATTATGCATTGTCACATGTAGACATATCAACCTAAGCTGCCACCATATTGTTCCGCACAAGGATGGCCTAAGGTGTCTTCTGTTGAAGAAACAAATCCAGGGGCACTAGCTGTCCTATCACCAAGAAGTATTTCTTGCAAAATCATTATATCGTCGCCGCACAGTGATTTATCAAGAATTGGTCGTCGTTGATGTATGGAAGCACAGTTCTAATATGTAGCGCGCACATACTTTAGGCCTAGACTCTCACATTTCGACAGTTTCATACCAGCACATTTATCTTTTCTTGTTTTCCTCCTTCGATGTAGTCGTTTAGGATTCATCTGAATGCTTACTGTCGTCCTTGTTGACTTGGTCGCTGAATTTCGATAATGTGGATGGTCTAGACTCACGTGCACTCACTCAGTCTTACAGTTCAGAACCCGTTTCCACGTTATATCCTGGTTTATCACAGTCAATCAACTCTTCGGCACGTGGAGACACCATGAGATTTTAATTTTCGTAATTTAGAAGGTCAGAACAATTATTCTACGCTTCGTTGACAACGGACCTGTGAAAACACACCGCCATCTCGGAACGCACCAAAAACGTGTCCTGTTTAAGACAATGGAGACAAACAACACACACATTTATAAACATAGAGATAGAGCGAGGGACAGGTCACTGTTTTCAACGCTTTTAAACACCAGTTGAGACTACGATTCCCTAGCTGTAGGTAAATCTGAACATCGTGTACTTCAGTTACAACTTAGCACTAATAGACAGTAATATAAACCTTGGTCTCGAGGCAAGACGGACTCGAGACAGAGAGGTTGTGGGTTCAAATCTCGGCTCCCCAAGTAGGGATTTTTATCTATGGTTTCTCTCTGCGGCAACCACCCCTGGTCTCAGCAACGAGGCCCGGCTTGCAACGTCAATTACTCATCGACGGAAAAAATATGAGTACCTCCGAAGACGGAGTTATCTGACCGTGTGGCGCGGGACCCCTGTGCACACGGTTGCCAGGAAAAATATATTAACATTAATATATAAAATTCAGTTCCTAATCTCTAGGGATCTCGTCAGAGGTAAAAGCTGGCGTACAGAAAAAAAATACCAGTTCTAAGTAATGATTCAAACTAATAGGATCAGTTTCCATTTCAAAATAATTCTTCTGGCACATCTCGCAACACTTTCACAATCTCTTTGCTTGAACTCCATCTCGTATCATACGATCACTTTAAGTGACTTGTTCATACGCTTGAATTTTGAGACGAACCTAATGTACAGCGTCAAAACTTGTACAGGCTGGGTGCCAACACGAATAGATTGAACGCGCACAAGAATGTGCGAATCCTTGTTACAGGTCTCAAACACTACTCGAGGACACATATCAAAAATACATTTTCAACGTTTCATTAATTTTTTTTTTTTTTTTTTTTGCTGCCAGATCTGTGGCGTTGTATACTTGGCGGTGACAGTTCTGCAGCTCAAGGACACTTCTTTGTGACTTGACAAAGCTCTTTTGAAATTATGCCAGCTGGTTTCCTATGTAAGTGATGTGGCTTCAAAGATGCTATATTAGTATCTAGCATACATTGATACATACAATACACGCTGTTATGTTCAGTTTGGCACCATCACATGTTACAGCTCTCGTAAAAGTCTATCAAAGCCCTTTGGCAAAGTTTAAAGACAAAGCAGCAGATGTTATAAAGTTATCTCAGATTATCTGCATTTCTGATAATGTCCGCTCTTGAGCTCTGTTTTACGCCTTCATTAGAAAGGGATAAACTTCGGAAATAACTAGCAAAAGACCGGAGAAAACTAGACACAATAAGAGATCAATATTAAAAGACAATAATTCCCACGATTGAAGCGGGATTCGAAAACGAAACTTTCTTGTCCAAAAGCAGACGTCATTTCACTGGACAACTAATTCCAGTGTTGTTCATTATACAATCTGCTGCCTTGCAGGAAGATTGGGGAGAATCAAAGGCTAAGGAAAGCAAACCTGAATAAAATTCTGGCTGAAATCGGATGCACTGGGCCACTGGCGCAGAACACAACGTTTTAATAAGTAATCAATCAGACTGGATCTAACAGACTCTAATTATGATAGAAATTACCACAGACAGCTCACTTCATGAGAGAGTCTAGAATCCTACTCTGATTGAGTCTTAATCGCAGAGAGAGAGAGAGAGAGAATCTTGAATTATAGTAGAAAATAGTATTGCTGTTACTGTTAATTGTTGCGTGTTATTGATGTTGTTATATTTTTCATTTATTGTTGACATAATCAATTGTTATATGAAGTACCACTTCAATCAACTGTCCCCTAAAGCACATATCTGCGAGCGCGGGCACCAAAACTATGCTGACTTGTGATCAGGTTGTTGCCACTGCACTACAGCTGTCTTCGCAAACGTAAGTCCAGATCAGAAAAACAATCATTTGAAAACTCATTGCAGCAAAAATGCCACCATATATACATACATAAACCAAAAGACATACATTGGTATTATCGATACACCGCAAGGAATGTAGCATCAAAATTAGTGCTTTCAAGATCTTTAGACTGACGAAAACAATCAGAAATATATAAAAATATTATATAAATAAATATTTATTATAAAGTATCCAGGGAGAGCGGTAAACAATAAATACACATGGACATCAGTATATTTACAGCAGTTGTTAAAACTCACATAATGACTTGAGTAAAAAAAAATATATCAGTCTGGTAATCATGGTAATCAGTCTGGTAATCATGGTAATCAGTCTGGTAATCATGGTAATCAGTCTGGTAATCATGGTAATCAGTCTGGTAATCATGGTAATCAGTCTGGTAATCATGGTAATCAGTCTGGTAATCATGGTAATCAGTCTGGTAATCATGGTTATCAGTCTGGTAATCATGGTAATCAGTCTGTTTAGTTGAGTAGGGATGTCCATGCATGACGACCTGCTTACAAAATTAAACGTATTTTTTTTAGGGGGGGGGTGTGTGTGTGGGGAGGGGTTAGTGAGCTGGCAGTGTGCGGAAAGTGTAGATCTCTTTACTTTAGTGTAACCAATGAAGCACACATACATTCGTTTGTTTATTTCTTTGCATTTGTTATCGATAATATTGGAGAAAAACCTGGATATATAACGTTCATGTTATAAGAAAAATAATTAGAGAATAAACAAGCAAAAACTCAAATACAAAATCGAAAGCAATAGAAAGAAAAAGGTTTACTTAGGGAAATGCTTGGAAGAAACTTTACAAGGCAAGCAATAACAAGTCACCTCTTATATTAAAAGATACACCCAGGATAGAGACTCCTGTATCAATACACTGGGAATCTTCAGGTGCTACCTGACGGTACTGTGAAAATATTTTTGAATTTTTTCTACTAGCATTCCCATGTAGAAGATAGACTTTCTTGCTCAGAGAAGATAGTTCCGTGTCTCCTGCAAAAGATAGCTTCAGTTGTCCTCCTTAGACAGATCTTCTTGTCCTCCGAAGATAGTTCTTCTTGTCCAGCGAAAATAGCTGTTAAGACATGTCTTAGCATAGCGATCTACATGAGAGAGCTGGAAGTAATCAGCTGCCGCAGAAATCCTACAACGGATATAAAACAGCTTCCAAAACCATGGCAAGGTACACACAACGACTTGACAACAAAGAACGTATTTAAGTGGCATTATTCACAGCAAAGATCACAGCTCGATGTACGATCTCCGTAGCACCGGAGCAGATTCCTTAAAGTGGAACATGGATATGTTTTAGATAGCTGAAATTGCATCTCCGATGTAAATTTTGAGGTCGACAATGGAACAGAACCTCTATTCAGCAGTCTTGAAATATGAATAAACTATAAGATATGAAAATCATTAAAACAGCATGATTACATCAAGCACTTACCCTATCGTAAATGACATCACAAAGGGCACATCCAGCTATAAATCCGAGAGAACATCCAGTGAGAAAGAAAGAAGATGTCTGTAGATCAACGTTGGTGACGATCTGTAAGTCTAGAAGTGTCGGCCCATTCTGAGCTAACATCATTCCCTGTCAATGTACGGACATGAAAACAGACAAAGTATACTTTACTTTTCACGGTTAAAGATATTTTGAGAAGAAACGTTGCTTTGTTAAGTTTTTTTTTTAACCGCAAAGCTGAAGCATCATATTTTACGCTATTGTTTATGTCTGTCCTACTCTTAATTTCTTTTAGAGTTGCCACAATATATTTAAGCTGTTCTTCTCTCAGCACATGACTACACATGATGATTGTTTCCTCATGTTTTTGGACAACAGGTTGTGTTGTTTTCTTTTTTATTCTTTTACAAAGTCTTCCTAATTTTTTTTTTAAGCTGCTCATGGTATTTGCAACTTTCGTCTGTAAAATTGCATTTCTACAATGACATTTTTTACTCTTGTTTGATTGTCTAGTATTCACTTTCATATGTTAAGAGTGGTTGAAATAGTTTAAGAGAACATTTTGGTGCAAAGACATTGAAAGTGTTGATAGATAAACTGTAGAGGTAGAAAGTTGCGGAGAAAAATGTTCACTTACCCCAGCAGGCACAATACTTTCGTTGATGATAAAAGGGATTAAAAAGCCCCAGCCATTGTAGTTGGTCTAAATTAAATAGTACTTTTTCACCTCATTGCTAAAAAAAATAAGTATTAAAGCTGAACATTTCATGAATTATAGATCGAACGTTGTGGAGAGACATGATCACCTGCGCCAGCAGGCCCGGTACTTGATGATAATGATGATGATGATGATTTCATGAATTAAAAACGCAATCAAAATTTAAATAAATTGAGGAAAAAGACTTAATAACAACATAATTTTGCTATTTATCGTTTATTGTAATAATGAAAAAAAAACTGAAAATGACTGGAAATAGTGAAGAGACAATCCGGTATCTTCAAAAATGTTTTTTTTTTAAATCATTTTTTTTTCAATAAACGTAAATTATATACATTATTTCAATGCAAGTTTCAACTGCATGTAAACTTACCACGGCAGCGAAGAGAAACGTTATAAATATAGAATGACAAATTTTTCTTTTGTAATCTGTATCGTATATAAATCGTTTCAGAATATTAGTTTTCCATTTTAATTGCTCATTGTGCGGCAACAGTGTGTTGGCTACAGATGTTTCGACATCATTTCCACTTCTGACTGGATCCTTTTTTACGCTCTCCATTGTGAAATATATGTGTATACAATTGTACAGATGATATATGTGAAATTATAATCAATTAAACTATTAACATACTAAATACAGGTAGAAAACTAATCCACGTAATCCATTTCGTTAATGTTTTGTGAACTAATTTTGATTAAGATTTTGTATTACTGTGATTTCGTGCTAGCTCACAAAAGTTCAATCCTCTAGCACAAAAAAGTATGCATACCAATGATTCAAATGGTTCGCAGCTTGTACGCAATCTCAAACACCCTCTAATTAATATTTTCTTTTTTTATACATTCTTTCACTGGTAAATGTTTGTAGTGCATAGGCAATAGAAACATACATGATGGATGTAGATAATTTTGTTGAGCGTGTAGTGCCCGCATATCGTTACTGTGTTTCTGGTTCTGACCTAGGTAAGATAAATGTTTGGAGCCAGTAGTGGGGTGTAACATTCAATCCTACAAGGTATAGTGACAGCTTTAGAAAACAAGGAACACAACAAAATACATTTTTATTTCTTTTTTGTAAAGCTGTCACCATACCTTGTAGGAGTGTAAATTACAGTAGTTGTATAAGGAATTTTTTTATGGCCTAAAGTGAAGTTGAGCTATATAAGTATTAATCTGGTGCAATACAAAGAAATATAGGAACTAATCTGGTTTCTGGAGCAGTCGTTGCCTGGTACAATGAATATTTGCTGACCTCATAGTTGTTGTAAGCTGACGTCGGTTATGAGTTAGAGTATTAGTCCAGGGTGTTAGATGACTACCTAATGTCCACTCATCGATAGTGGATGTGAATTGGGTATGTCCCAACTATTCGGTGGTTAGTAAAACAACGATAACAACAATTAGTGAAAACATAAGAGAGAATGATTATTCACATTGCTTTTAATGACAAATATCGATTGCAACGAATACCAAAAAAAAATAAAAAAGAGTACAAACTAATCAATATGGTAATAGTATTCGATATCTAAGTGCAGGACAAGAAAGATAAATTCTCAGTCACAATATCAAACAAATACCAAGTCCTCCAACAACTAGAAAACACAATAAATATAGAAGATCATTGGAAACAGGTAAAAGATATATGAAAAGAGACAATCGAAGAAACACTAGGGAAAAGAGAACACCAGAATAAGGCATGGATGACAGCAGAGACCCTGGATACAATTAAAGAAAGAAAGAACAAGAAAGCAAACATAAATAAAAGCAAAACGAAAAGTAATAAAGCCAAGACACAGGAAGCTTACACAGAGGTGAACAAAGAAGTGAGAAGATGCATTAAAAGGTATAAGAGGAAATATATAGATGAACTAGCTAAATAATCAGAAGAAGCAGCAAATAAATGGAACGTGAAAGAACTGTTAAACATCACAAAGAAATTAAGTGCAAAATACAAACAGATCAATGCCTTTATTAAAGATAAGAAAGGAAATCTGCTTAGTAATATAAGGGAACAAATGGAGAGATGGAACGAGCACTTTGAAAACTTTTGAATAGACCCGGCTCAAATAATCCTCCAGATATACTACCAGCAGAAGAAGAGTTGCACGTTAACTGTGTAAAACCAAGCATAGAAGAAATAATGAAAGCCATCACACTTAAAAAATGGTAAAGCCACAGGACCAAATGAAATTCCTTCGGAAGCCATCAAAGCAAATATTAACACCTCTACCAAGATGCTACATAATCTATTAGATAAAATTTGGGAGAGGGAAGAAATACCTAAAGACTGAAAAGAGGGTTGTATGATCAAACTACCAAAGAAAGGAAGTTTACTGGAGTGCATCAATTATGGGGGAATTATGCTAATATCAGTGCCAGGAAAAATATTAAGCAGAATCATTCTGGAGAGACTAAAAGAGGCCATAGAGAAACATTTGAGAGATGAACACGCAGGTTTTAGGAAGAACAGATCATGTGCTGATCAAAATAACTACTCTACGTATAATAGTTGAACACATTTAGAACTAAAATCGCCACTTTATATTGGATTCATAGATTACGAAAAGGCATTTGATAGTTTAGACAGAAGAATGCTTTGGAAGTTGCTGAGTCATTACTGAATCCCCATAAAGTTTATTAACCTGATAAAAACAATGTATGATGAACGAAATCTAGTGTGGTGCATGAAGGACAGATTACAGAAGCATTTGAAATAAGAACAGGAGTAAGGCGGGGATGCCTTCTGTCTCCATTTCTCTTTCTACTGGCCATAGATTGGATTATGAAAATAACTCAAAACAACAGAAATGGGATCCAGTGGTCACTGACCAAACAACTTGATGATTTAGACTTTGCTGATGACATAGCTCTCCTTTCACACAGCCATCAACAGATGCAGGATAAAATGAGCATACTTGATGAGAGATCACAACAGCTAGGACTGAAGATTAATAGAGATAAGACCAACATTATGAGAATTAATACAGTTGGTAATAACCAAATAAAACTAGGAGAAATACCTCTATTAGATGTACAATCTTACATATATCTGGGCAGTAATATAGATAAAGAGGGAGGAACAGAAAATGATACCAAAATAAGGATATCCAAAGCAAGAGGAGCTTTCATTACACTGGGAAACATATGGAAATCCAAAGAAATTAGGTTAAATACAAAAATAAAAATTTTCAACTCAAATGTTAAGGCGGCCCTATTATATGGCTGTGAAACATGGAGAACAACAAAATTGACAATCATGAAGAAGCAGACTTTCATTAATGGATGCTTACGCAGAATAAAAGGATGGAAATGGCAGGACAAAATCACTAACATAGAATTATGGAAATGTACCAGTCAAATACCAGTGGATTAAGAGATACAGCGAGGACGATGGCGCTGGATAGGACACACACACTACGAAAGCCAACAGAGAGTATTACACAACTGACCCTTTTTTGAAATCCCCAAAGGAAATGACAAAGAGGAAGACCAATGAATTCTCAGAGAAGACAGATAGAAGCAGAGATGAAGATGATGGGGAAGACATGGAATTATCTTAAAAGAATGGCAAAAAACAGAACGACTTGGAAAGTGTTTGTTGAAGACCTATGCTTCACAGACAGCTAAAAAGGTAGTAGAAGAAAGAATAATTCGATATCTAGGAGAGATGTCGTGACACCGTTGTCGTGTACTCGTCGCTTGATGTAGAAATAGGATAGAGAATGTCTGTGTTGTGTGTGCGTGTAGATGGCTCCCCTGTGTTTTTAAAACCAACATTTTTAACTCAGCTAAATTCCTTTTTATTAAGAACGTCTAGAATGGTTGTTTGTATAACATGTTGTGTTGTTTGCTGAGCCCTTTAGTGCTAGTTTTTTAGTAGTCGCCAACACAGTGATAGGTTTTAATACATAGGGAAATGATACCAACCTCTTCATACTCAAGTTTGAACAATCAAGGTGTTCTCTTATCGAATAACTTTCTATCGCGGCACCCACGACAATCAGTAGAAAAAGTGTCCAGGGACCTAACAAAATGTGGGCGATGGACATCGCAGGTTTCTGAGTGGAACCACTGGTCGTACTCATTATATAAAAAGTGTGGCGCATGTCGAGTTTAACAACAGTGCCAAGATTAATCGAGCTGAGGGCCAAATATAGACTATCCGTGTCCATCTCGCAGAGTTGGAAATCACACATATAAATTAATTTATCTAGAAAATCGTAATAAAACTGCAGCATTCTTAGTTTTTCGTACTGGTACACGAAATATCCTATTTGTAGAATAAGGTCCCAAACCGTTTTGTCTTTTAACATTTCTATGTCGTACACGTCGTCGTTTATTTGAGTCATATTTTTAAAAAGAGGATTATTCATAAAGGATGTCGTGTCAGTTCATCGCATGTACGAGACGTCCTCGTGATTTTTTTTATTAGTCAAAGTCTTCCCGTACGCAGCGTTTCCCAGCAGTTTTATCATCTCCCCTGTAATGGAGAAATTGGTATCTATATCAGCCTGTCTGCGGGCGTCCGAAACACTGTTTCCAAAACGTTTAAAACAAGCCGCTGGTTGATATTCTATAACTTGATAAATTCTCGTCTCTTCCAGCCGTGGTACCATTTTAAAAGTTGGGTAGCCAAAAGAATTTTGTCCCCACTGTAACTACCTATAAGTGTTCGCCGTAATCTACTCAATAATTTATTCTGCTCCACGTAATTGTTCATCAAGGGACCAATATCGGTTCTACACACATCTACGTTTTAAGAGATAGGGGTGGGGGGGGGGTCATTTGGCTAAATTAGTCCTTGAGAGAGTCGGGGACGCTTATATCGCACTCTACATTCTATTAACTCGTATAATGACTCGTTGACAACAAATTTAAGAATTTGGCGGTCATTCAGGGGATATATAGAACCGCTAAACCAAGGTGTGGTTTGGAGGAACGTCTCGGTCAGAATACTATTGATGGTTCGATCTGTTCTCTTCTGGCTTTGCCACTGACATTCTCACATCTCAACGAGATTAACGCGGCACTCGGATTTTAGGTACTCGCTAATTTCCAACGTATTTGCGTATACATCTGTGGAGGTTTTGTTATTGACGGGGTTAACCGTCAAGTTTTTAAGTGAGGGTACAGACATGACCATGAAACAGACAACTGTGGAACAGGTAGATGTCCGAGTCGCCTTATCCCATCCGTCCGAACGGATCTTACGAGGACCCAAAGCCATTTCTCGGCCATTGAACTGGGTCTGTAACTGAATGCTAGAACGATGAGCCACACAGGTCGAATAAACCCTTCTCTGGATGATGTATTCATTGCGCTTATGGGGTCTGAATCCATCTTCGGGTCATCTGAATATAGGAAATTCTGAAGGCATTTCCTGAGTGAGAGCCTACAAGCACAAGGCGTTAGTACCATAACCTTTAATACTAGCAACAACTTTCCCGCCTCTGATTCGAGTCCTACCATTCGCATAGTGCCAATGGAAGAATATGCTCGACCATACCCACAATATTATCTCTCAAGGTATTGTGCAGCTCCTCCTCTTTCTTGAGACATAAGAAAAAGAACACATTGGAAAGGAAGATTTGAAATAGATAGCAGTGATACTCCCAGAACAGAAAAGGCGTCTTTACATGTCTCTACACCCAAACCTGCGTAAAAATCGATTTGTTTCTCTAATGCTAGTAGGAAGAGTTCGACATCCTTATTATTATACAAAACCAGAAAATCCCTGAGAGTGTGCATGTTATTGTCTACCCATATCTTTTCACAATACTCGTGATCTGCGTCCGAAATATTGCAGTTTTTAAGCGTCGAAAAGAAAGCTTCATGCGGGGAAAGGCCGTATGGTCCAACGTTTCAAGGTTGGTAATATATTCGTAACAAAAGGCGCCTTTAGTTTCGCTAATAATGTAGGCGTTCAAATACTTTGAATAAGAGAAGGCGGTTGTTAAAAAAAGTTACCATGTCCAAAAATTTCAATCTACTCATTCCAATGCACATAAAATTGTTGTTTCGCTTTACCATAAATTTAAAGGTAGTCCCCTCGTCTTCTTTTTTATGTTCCATAGCTTGGTCACGATCTATTTGTTCGTCATCCTCTGCGAATATTAAGTGGCTCGCCAGGTAAGGTTTTCTGACATTTATGTCGTATTTACCCGAATTGAACCCGAAGACAGGCAGTTCCCTCAAATGCGAATCTACTCGGGGTATAAGAGGGTCGTCGTCAAAGGTACTTAATTTTGTAAACACTGGATCGAACTGGTCGCGTAAGATGGCGTACGCTGCATTCGATATGGTATGCAAATGCTGTATCATCCGACTAACCAAGTCCTGTGAATCACTAGTTGTGACAAAACAAACGGGTTCTTTAAATCCGGCTACGTTAGGGGCCAACGTGCATGACAAAAGGATGTATTTGGCTGTAAAATTTGTGGCACTAGTTGCCACTGATAAGTAACTACTATCAAAGTAGCTTTCAAAATTATAAGCTGCCCTAAAACGGTATATGAAATTATTGGGAACCTCTACTCCGTGAGACACCGACACCGTGTCTCTCTGTGTCGTAAGACAGAGTGATGCGAATAGTTGATCATGAAACGCAATTTCTTTTTTCCACATGTCTTTGTGGAGATCAGCCCAGTTTGGTTTGTGTGCTCTATCAGGAGGAGTTTTTTTCTTAATGTTCAAGTGCGTCTTGATATTTCTCCAATTATCAGTTTAGATCTGTATGACATAATGTGGAAGAATATATAAAGTAACCTCTTCAGCGGGAAGTCTCACTCTTTTTGCAAAGCCACCTTCGCCGTGCGAAGTGGTAGGTCGTTTACGTGATGATGAAGAAGAAGAAGGGATCTGTATACATGCTGTTGATGCTGGTTATGTCGTCGATGAATGCGACTGTCGCATGTGGGCTTTTAAAGTGTCTGCCCTTGAAAAATTGTTACCGCAGCCGCCATATGTGTGTTGATTTAATGTGTGTGCCACTTCTTGTGTCTTTTCATGTTATTGACTCTAGTAAAAATCATGTTAGACAATACACATACTACATCAGATAAAACTTCAACACTGACAACTGCCAGTTCTCCGGACTATTTTCAGAATAAATTTGCATCGACGCGTTGCTGGGTGCTGTGAAAGCTCATCTTCTCTAAAGACGTGTCTCGAGTTTGGGGTTAGGCAGCATGTATCACAGACAACTACTCAGGAGCCCGATCTAAATTATTCCGTCCTGACCCTTACCGCCCCCCCCCCTCCAGATTAAATAAAGCCACGCCGATGACGGCATATATAACGATCATTTGGCAGAGAAAAACGATTTCCTTTCGCGGGAGAAGCTTACTGAAAACAGACAAAGTGAGGCTCTACTGTCGCAGCTGGTTCCTTCTTCCTTTTTTTCTTTTCTTCATATTCTGCTACCGTGCTCAGAAAAGTTTGCACGTGTTCCTCCGCCTCCATTTCGTCAATCTCTGTATCTGGATACTTGGTTGCTCGAAATCCGACTATTGAATGATGAGTTGTAACCGTACCATTTCACTAAGTACCCTTTTTTTCCACTAACTCTACTCTCTTCTAAGGTGCTTTCTATTCGTTACCTGTTTGTCTCCCATTTTCTGAAGCTCTTCTGTATAAAACGAACCTTTCAACTCTTCACCAGAATCGTCTTTTAACAACGTAGGTTACCGGGATAGTGTTTTTGTTTACAGGACTGATTGTAAACAGTTCTTTTGTCCACGATGATGTTTACCCCTTTTTGAAATTAGTTCTGGATTGAGCTATCCTAACTATTTCACCTTCTTTATAATGTTTATTGATTACCACCTGTATTGGTTTATCGTTTAACGTTTTCCAGTCTTCTTGATTGGCTAAGTTTACATGGGCCGGTGTCATTTTAATACTTCTGTGAATTTCATAGCGTTTTCATAGCGCTTTCGGAAAATGTCTCCACATGTTCTCTTTTTTTTTACGGCTGCCTTTATATCCTCGTTTTCCGTAGTGAAGAAATAAACTCCATTGTCTTTGAGAAACTTAAGGAAAGTTTTGTTGACAAATTCGGATCCTTTGTCCGTCTGAAAATTGAACGGTTTGCGCTCGGCAAATATTTTACTCACTGCCTCCACTAGATTTTTTTTTAGTTTTTGATCGTATCGGAACTGACCAGGCAAACTTCCAAAAAAAATCGATACACGTAACGAGATACGAGTACCCATCGTTGTATCTTCTTAATTGTCTCAGATCGATCAGATCAGCCTGGAACTGATGATTCATACCACCTACGAGGATAGGTCGTCTCTTACATTTTCTAACAACGGTTTTGTGTAGAGTATAACCATCCTGTCGATTAAACCACTCTTTAACGGACTTGGCACCTAACTTGGTAATAGGCTGCAAACCATTCACAACACCATAGGCACCCGGTTGCTACGAATCATAGTAACGGCTTCTTTACACCTTATCTAATCCTATGGCCATATCTCCCAGTTTGGTGTCGGAATCTTACTTTTTCTTCTTTTTCTGAGTTTCTTACGTGCCAGCAGATTCTTTGTCGACGAAGACTTTCGTTTTTGGCCTAGACGTTGTGGGCGCTGACTGAGGACTTTTTTCATCGAATTCATCTTTAAGTACCGCGGTTGGTAGTGGTGTTGCAAACGAGTCGGAGGGTTGAGAGGATGGTGGTGCCTGTTTAATGTCCAATACGCCTAGAAGTTTGTGTCTGTGCTGATAGAGACGTTTCAAATGCCGTTGCAATGTCTGCTGATACAGTCTGGCTTTGTCGCGTGGTAACATGTCCTCTCTTTCCAGGACTTGTTGCATTTGCGTATCCAGATCTCCTAGGCTGTCTTTTAGTGACTCGGGTGGTGTATACGCAGCTTCTTGGTAATTTGCAGACTCTAGCAGTCGAGGATCAATCAAAATTATTTTCTTGACCATTGTTCACACGTCCAGGATACCGTTCAGGATACCCAGAACTGGTTTAATCAAAGCACCGATAAATCCACCCTTTTGCAATATCAGTTTTCTCTTTTTCACAGTCGTCTTTTTTCGAGCGAGAATCCGCAGGTCGTGGTTATGGCGCTGCAACCTTCTCTTCTGAATCGGTGTGATCCGAACGTTACCTTTTATCACGTTGTAGCAGCATTCGCATAGAGTTCTTATGATATCAGAAAGAGAAATATACTTTTATTGCGGAGCCGACACATCGAAGAAAGGAAAAAATATTGTTATATAATAAACCATATCTTGTTTGGTATCTATTCAAGTATCTCAATGTGAAGGATTTAAAAATAAATAACATATTTGTTAATTTGTATTAAATAAATTATTTATTATGTACTCCGCTTGTGTTTCCTATTGTGTTTTTAATTTCACAATTTTTTAATGCACATAAAATAAATCCTCCTGCGACATAAAATATCGCACGCCAAGCAAAAGCGCTGTTATCTCCACGATGCGGATTTCATGGAATAAAAGCCTTTCGTTTACCTCACACAGGAGATGGAGAAGCCAGTCATTCGTGACTGCTTCTTGCTTACAGTTTATATAGTGTATTGAATTTAGTTTACACTGGTTTAGCTTTAATTAGTTACGATCGAGTGGTGTAGTAGCGTTATAGTTTTTAAAGAAACGAAAGATAAATAAATACTCGTAAATTTACCTTTACAAGCACTCCAGACTTGACTATATATGAATAAGAAATAATCTAACCATCACTATAATGTGCCGTTATATCTTAAAATAATACTCGTAACTGTGGGTACTGTCATTATTTAGTGCAAGTAATTGTTGTAATTTATTGTTTCCTATACACCCCGATTAACGCATGACCTTTTGATCATTGATTCTTTACGCCTGTTAACATTGCGTACAACATGTTAAATGTAACGAGTTGCTTCGTTCTTTCCGATTGTGCCGAGTTTCTCTCTTTGCTTGGAAATTTGAAAACTGGACGTTCTCACTGATTTGAGGTGTAGACTAGAAGTTATCGGTGCGGTGTGATTTTACATAGAGAATGTATGAGGATAGATACGCTTTGGGCGCATTATTATCCGTAAACTGCCGACAGACGTGTGTGTCTGTAAATGACCAATTTAGCGGTCAGAGAGCGGGTGAGTGTGTCATTCAGTCGTTGGCACTATTGGTCTGTTCCGGGAGGCGAGATTGTTTACTGTGTGTATGTGTTTATCCATTGTTCCACTGCTTGGGAGAATTTGTTAATACGACCGCGTCGCTTCTGAAATAACACTTGCAAGTGATTATGTTACATGTTTCTTATGTTATCTCTCATAATTATCAAGACAATAGTCCTTTTAAAAGCCTAAAATATTGATTAGATATATACTAACTATATGTTTGCGATGGATATATTTACTACAACGGGTAATTTTATCGACAAATCATTTCAATTTCTAGGCGTGGCTATAGAGCTTGAGCGGGAAAACTATAACCCGCGCTGATTAGCCCTTTTAAATCCGTCGAGAGACCATGTACATTATATATTACTCATTAATTGGGACGGGGGGGGGGGGAATAGAGTGGGCATTAGGAGGTCATCTAACACTCCGGACTAATACTCTAACTCACAATCAACGTCAGCTAACAGCAACTATGACGTCAGCTAACATTCTTTGGACCAGGCAACAGCTCTCCAGAAAGCAGATTAATTCCTATATTTCTTTGTATTGCACCAGATTAATTCTTATATAGCTCAATTCCACTTTGGGCCTCAAAATGTCCTTATAAAACTACTAGTTACACCCATTACTGGCTCACTGCTATCAGCTTTACCCCAGCTCTGCATTTATTTGCCCGTTCCCTGCTTGACTATATATATGTCCAATTCTAATGTCTCGACAAGAAGTCTCTCCGATAATCATCATCATGTTTAGCTCGCTTGCTACCACAGATTCCTGCTTGAGTTTTGTGTTTCTTAATCCTATATCTAATTCGATCTTCCCCTTCACTTCCAGCTATTCTCCATTTTCCAATTCTCGTCTATTTCTTGACCGCATTAATTTATACTATTTTCTCACTAATCTGTTTCTTTTCTTACTATAACCTCAGCTCCGGTGTCGCTCACCGCTCCTGCTCGCTCATCTTCAGCGATCAGCTATTACTATGCATTCCGACATTTAGATAAGATTGGGTCACGAACACAACAGTGCTTTTGAGGTCATCACTGGTTCCCCATTGCTTATAGTGTAGGGTTGTTTCTGTGGGCTATTTTTACATTTTCAGGGTGTTGAGAGTGCTGCAGTCCTGCAGTTTATGCTCTGCTGTTTGTTTGGCTGCTTTGAAGTCAGATGGTGCAAAGTCACTGAGTCATTTCTTGTGTGGATGTGTTCTGAGGCCACAATGACCTGTTGATATCTTGGTGGACTCCTCATGTCTGCTTAGATTGTTTACGCTGTCGTGTTCTGGCTCATAATTTCCTTGCAACTCATTTCATTCTGTTTTCCTAGCTTGCTACAGGATTGTTTTAACATCTTTGAGGTTCTAGGGTTGGTTGGACTGTTGAAGTCTTCCAACTGCAATTATGAGTTCATCTGCTTTCTCATTTTCAGGGATACTACAACGTGCTGGTATCCACTACATGACTATTTATGTCTTTCCTGACAGCAAGTATATGTTGTTCTTTATTTTTTGGATGAGTCTGTCCTGTCTTGGGCTTGAAATTGCTTGTATGACTGACTTTGCATAGGTCAAATTGACAATTCTTGGACGTGAGTACCCTTGTATGTTGAGAGTTTGTGTAGAGTAGCTCATACTTCTGACTCACAGAAGTTATGGTGCGATTAAGAAAAGACAAGGTTTTTTTTTTAATTTGGAGGGGAGAAGGGGAGTTTGAGAAACAGAACGAGGATATTACAATAAGATTTTTGACACCAGAGGGGGACAATGAGACGTTGGACCAGCAGATGGTTTTTAGAATAAGACGAAGCAAGTTAAAACGAGTATGATTAGTACAAAGACAACGTGAACAGTTGGGGCATAAATTAAAAGTTAGAAACGAACAGAAACAACTAGATAAAGTAGATATGACAACCTAGCAAGTGAAGTGTGACAGCGATATAGTAGAGTAGACCGAGATATCTAAATATAGTAGATACCGAGCAGCAACAACCAAGCAACCGAAATTTGACAGAGGCAATGTAGAGGAGACAGAGATAACTAAATATAGCAGATGCAAAGAAACGGCAATCCATCAACACGAGTATCACAGAAACATGGTAGAGCAGACAAGGAGAGTTAGGTATGGTAGATAAATAGAAATGTTAATCCACCAACCGAAGTAATGCAGAGACATGGTAGAGAGGTCTGCGATAGCTAGATGTAGCACATTCAGAGAAACGACACACTATTCGGCGCATCACAGAGATATGCAGGAGCAGATTTAAACGAACCTTGTCGTGGAAACATTACACTGAGCACAACAAACCGTATCAGTTTCAAGCAGGGGTTACAAGTACAATTAGGACCCAGCTATGCATTATCAATATCGACTATTGCCGAAGAAAACGAATATACGAAATGAGATAGAGAGAGAGAGAGAGAGAGAGAGAGAGAAAGGCGGGAGGAGTGAACGACGCGCAAGATACCAGTGTGAAAGGACAGATAGATATTTGAATTGACTAAATAGAACTCACACCTTTGCTAATAATGTTTTGATCACTGATATTATGATTAATGAACACCGTTGTTACAAGTTAATAAAACACGGTCTATGATGTTTAAAACAGCCGTTGAGTTTTCCATTTATTCATTGTGTGCTTGTGACAAGAAAACTCTCTCCTTCCTCCTATCAATCAATGCTAACCATCTCGACATGGGGCAAACTCTTAAGAGTTTAACTTGGTATAAAGTCTCTATAATGTATACGTATCAGTCGTTTGAAGCATTTACTTTCTTAAGACAATTCATCTCTTTTCCAGGACGTGCATGGATTTCCAGTTCTGACATCCACATGTTAGTGCAGGTATCACACAGGTCTTGAACAGTCTCGTTTCGTGTCTTTGCCAGGTATTATTGAACTACAAATGTTAAGGGTAGCATTAAAATAGTGCCTAGCTACTTTACCTATGTGTTCCTATAAGTCGATGAAGTTGTATGAACGTAATTCTGTCTTGTTTTACAAAGAATATAAAATAAGGTTGATGTCGTTAATGAATTTATTTAAGAAGTCAGTTCGAAATAACAGACTGTTACAAGCAAGTTGAAGGACAATATTTTAGCACCTTATGAAATGAGGAAGGTTAGTCACATGAGACGTTGTCTAAAAAGAAAGGGAGACAGTGGACGACACAGAGAGTGAAAATGAGTGAGTGAGAGAGTGGGAGAAAACAAATAAGAACAAAGAAATGAAACGAGAAAGACAGAACAAACGAAAGATAAAGAGAGAGAGAGAGAGAGAGAATTAAAGAAAAGGAGGTAAAAAGAAAGCACAAACAATGATACCGAGAGAGTCAGAGGATTAAAGAAAAGAAATGTCAAGAGAAAGAAACCACAACCGAGGGACAGAAAATTAAAAAAATTGAAACTGAATTAGAAAGGAAGAACAAAGGAAAGAGTGACAGAGAGAGAGAGAAAGAGAGAGAAAGAGGGGGGATTAAATAATTAGAAATAGAATGATAAAGAAAGAAATAACAAACAAAAGAGAGGTGGATTAAAGAAATAATACAAGAAGGAAAAATCAAAGAGAAAAAGATAAACAATTAAAGAAATAGAATTAGAACAAGAAAGAAAGATGAAAGAGACTAAGATAGAAAATTAAATAATTTAAAGAGCAAAAAGAGAGACAGAGCGTTCAATTTTCGTGATCGTTTGTCTAAGTCCATTTCTGTTGTTGGTGATTAGTACTTATAATTTCGTATTGTTCTTATGTTTCTATCCTGTAGTATTGTCGTTTCGGTTAATGTAGTTGTACACTCCTATACTATCTTTCATTTCATTAATTTCGGACAAAAACATTTGTCAAAATCACTATTTCCTGCATGGGTGTATCAGTGTGCAGCATCTATGCTATTTAAATACACTACTTTGGTGGGTTTTTTTTTTATCTTCAGGAGAAAAGACAAAGAGGAAGACCAAGGAATTCTTGGAGAAGACAGATATGAAGTTGATGGGGAAAACAGGGAATGGTCTTACAAGAAAGGCAATAAACAGAGGGGCTATTGGAAAGTGTTTGTTGAAGACCTATGCTCCACAGGGAGTTGAAAGGTAGAAGAAGAAGACTGTTTTTTAGCTGGTCTTTGTCTGCTGTGAATCAGCCCAACATGTTTATATGTGTTAAGAGCGTCGTGAGACTTTTCCTATAATTTGTGTAGATCTAGTTTCATTTGTCTTTACATAATCCCTGACTTTGTGATCGTAGAGACACCGTGAACTAACGCAATTAAAGCATTCACGTTTTCCACGTAACTCACTACATTCTGAGAGCTGACGAAGCCGACATTATTTGCACTAACATAGACCGTATTTTCCCCAGTACTTTGTTTTCTGTTGTTTTCACCCACTAAACGCCCACTTCCTCAAAGCATAAAGTGCGAGCCTAATGAATAAATCAGCACTGCCATGTTATATCTTATGACAATGTTTCTTACGTTTAAGAATAGTTTTATTTTTATTAATTGCTCTGTCATTAATTGGTTCCCGTGTGTTACCGAGGTTTCATTATTAGGGAAGTAAAGAATAGTCCATTAACTGCAAAATGTCATCTGTCATCCATTTCTTTCTTGAATTTGTCCTCAATGGTGATATGAACTCTTTTGATATTTGTTGCATTGATTCTTTTAGCATTTCCCACTGTTCATTAATGCTTTGTATCTTCTCTATTACATTGTACCGGTTCTGAATTGTGATTTTATATTTGTCTTGTAGCTTCTTGTCTGATTTTAGTAAATCTAAAATTAACTTGATGTTAACTGAGGCTCGTTTTGTTGTTTTTAATTTTACTCTAACCCTCCCACAACTGGTACATGAACACTATTGCAATCTGCCCCTGGTCTAGTTTTCACACACACCAGACTGTTTCTAAATCTATTGCTTATCATTATGTAATCAATTTGATTGCGTGCATTGTCCCCTGGGTTTTTCCATGTCCACAGACGTCTTGGATGTTGCTTAAACCAGGATGTTTCTTAAGCCATAATAACCAACTACTTCCTCACCTCTTTCCTTTCCTACTTTTGCGTTAAAATCCCCTAGAACTATGGTGTTTTCATGTGGTTTGCATTTATGAAGTGCCTCATTTAACTCGTCGTAAAATGTATCAATTGTTTCCTCTAAACTGTCTGCTGTTGGTGCATAAACTTGTATAAGATTTATGTCTATTGGTTTTCCATTCAATTTCATTAAAAGGACTCCGTCAGATATTGGGTAAAAGCCTTTCACTGTTCTCGCTCTTTCTGCATCCAAGATGATACCTACTCCTCTTTGGTGTTCAGTACCTCCAGAATAGATTATTTTATGTTTATCAGAATACTTCTCCCCTGATCCGGTGTATCTCATTTCGCAAAGTCCCAGTAATTGTAAACCCATTCTTTTCATTTCTTGTGTGATGTTTTCTAGTTTACCCTTCTGCGTGAGTGTTCTAACATTCCAAGTACCTATCTTTAGAGTTTGTTTTATCTTTATTTTGCTTACAGTAGCTTGATGACGATCGGGTATCACCTGTAGCACATGATGTCCCTTACCGAACGAAGGTTTTCCATTGGAATCCCCATTAACGTTGTTGTTGTTATTTCTATTGTTGTTGCGATTCATGATTGTACAAAGAAGTTACCACGGTGGTTTTCTGTTGCCTTCCGTCGGTTTGTTTACGGTTGTCTCCGCTAGCCTTTGACTAAAAAGTCTCACCCACAAGGCAGTGAGGTTGTTTTACTTTGGGGTACCCTCCCTTAGCCTTTTACTCTCCCGAGCTTACCTGCAAGGCAGCAGGTCAGCCACAGGCTGTACTGTTTACTGCATACAGTAGCAGGTAAAATTACCTAACCTCACCAAAGATGTAACCAATACCGAAATTATAATCTTCAGTAACTCACAGTTACGACAGTAAACACTGTATACGAAGCTGTATACGCCGGCCTCGAGGCAGAGAGGTTGTGAGTTCAAATACCGGCTGCACCAGTTGAGATTTGTATTTGCGATTTCCCTCTGCGGCAACCACCCCTGGTATCAGAAGCGAGGCCCGGAAACGTCAATTACTCGTGGACAGAAAAAATATGAGTACCTCCAAAGACGGAATTATCTGCCTATGCGGCGACGGACTCCTGTGCACACGGCTGCCAGAGAAAAACGGATTAACACGCAAAATTCAGTTCCTAGTCTCTAGGGACTTCGCCAGAGGTAAAAGCTGGCGAACGCAAAGAAAGAAACAATAATCATAATCATAATCTACTGCGTGTACTTCTAAAAATGTCACACGAGACTTTCAGCAAAAATTGAGCAGGTACTTTCAACAGACTAAGATGCGCACATATTCATGCAAATAACAGAACAAACTGCAAAATAGAGTTTATAATTGAATCTTCGCTTTAAAGCTACAGAATATATTTAATATTACAACTAATAGTACATGCATTTTAACATTACATGCATTTCTGTTGAATAACGACATAATCATAGACGCAGTGTTGTCATTATTTTGGAGGATACAAAAAAGGAGTAGAAGTGGGTTGTGGCTGGATTGAACAGTCCTTTCGTTCGAACATTTCAATACAATCTTCTAAAACAACAAAGTATGGAGAAGACAGTCAAAATGAAGAATTTATGAAATGGAGTAATAAAGGAGGAAGAGACATAGTGAAGGAATGAAATTAATGTGAGGTGCTCAAAAAAAAAGTAAGTAAAGTACCCCCGTCACGCCAAGTGGTGTATATGGAATATGGTGTGTGACCATAAATTTTACAGAGCATGAATTTTGGTACAGTCAGGTACATGAATTTTGGGGTAATGTGGTCGGTATTACGCCCGTGTCGCTTGGTATTACGCCCGTGCCGCTTTACTTCCCCCCAAAAAAAATCCAGCACCTATTAAAGGCTGGGTGAACCGGTCCCGTCGGTTCGGATCGAACCCTACCTCTTGTTCTTTGTTGTCCAGTTCACCAAACCCAGTGTAAAATAGTTGTTTGTAAAAAAAATGCCCGTGTGTTACCGGGCCTCATTATGAGGGAGGTAAAGAATAGTGACACTGTGACCTTCCAGGCATGTCGTAAGAGGCGACTAAGAAGCTTGATCGATGGCTTGACAAGCTGTCATTGTAAAAAGTATTGTTATGGAAACAGTTTTAGAGCAGTGATCTCCGCAATATGTCCCATTTTGGCACGCAAGGTTTCTGTTTTTGAGATTGTGGTTCTGCCCTATGCGCCGTCGTCGGCTCGAAAGGACAATAGATAGAAAGAATGACAAAAAAACTGGACTATTGCAAAATCCAGTTGTATTTTTGATTGATTGATTGCGAACAAGAATCACCATCACTATACTCCAGACAAATAGATAGGTATAGCAAATTCTTTCTAACTTCATTCATTCTTAAAGTATTTGCCTGATACTGATTTCCATGGCGCGCTGGTTATTTAAAAAAGTAAATAGCTAACAATTGTATGCTTCAGCCTCAGAGCTAATACACGATTTTTAAAAAAAACCAACGTTTCGGGCTTAAAATGTCACAAGGAAGGAATATTCATACCAAAGCTAATGCAAGCATAGATACACACAAATAAACATGACAGGGAGCAATGAAAATAGTATCAAGGTGGCAGGCTACTGCACAAATATTATATTTATTGTATATAAACGCTAAGCTTACTTAATTTGTCAAACTCCACGTGGTTAATTTGGTTTCACATATTCATGAATTGTGCACATTAATACCTCCTCCTCATCTATCAACATCCATTAACATGCCGCTTTGATGTCTCTCTAAATTTGAATATCTACTTTACAATCACACATAACCTTAATATTATTCAAATTGAATGGCAGGGGCGTAGAGAGCAGTTAAGAAAAGGGGTGCCCCGTAACATATGTTAATGCCATTGTGTCGAGAGAAGTCTTAAACTTCACGTTTTTGGAGGCACAAAGAGAGACAGAACTCTACCTCGCTATTATTTCATTTCTCCACCTCATAATGACATGTGCTCATTTCTTTGTTTTCTCTAGTTCAATTTGGAACCATCACGTTGGGATCACTTTATCGCTAAAACATCTCTCTACAACTATACTTCTGTCGCTCTCCGACGGTAATTGATACTCAAAGATCTTGTCAATCGCATACATTTTTGCTGTGTGTAATGCACAGATCTACTATAGAAGGTATTTTACGGTTGATAGAAATTGAATATCAGCAGAGTATCGCATTCCTCGACTGCCAATACTTATGATGTTCATGTCTTCAAAGCGATGACTGCTGATTGCTTCGGGTTTCTCTCTCGCAGTCTGTAAACCTTTTATAATAGCGAATAGTTGCAGTTGTAGTTAGTCGAAGACCCCGATATCACTGTAAGCCAATTAAAATCCATAATTGCTCAACCGCCCCTGGTAGTGGAGTCATCCAAATTAACATGTCGTCACATAACAGTGAATGTCATCCCTAAATATAGACTAACAGAGAATGTGGGTTGTTAAAAATACTTTGAAAGAAAGCGTGGGCTACTAAACCTACTTCAACATAAAGTGTGGGTTATTAAACCTACTTTAACAGACAGTGTGGGTTATTTAATCTACTTTAACACAGAGTGTGGGTTACTAAACCTACTTTAGCAGAGATAGTGGGTTACTAAACCTACTTTAACTGAGAGTGTTTGTTACTAAATTTACTTTAACTGAGAGTGTGGTTTACTAAACCTACTTTAACTGAGAGTGTGGGTTACTAAACCTACTTTAACTGAGAGTGTGGGTTACTAGACCTACTTTAACTGATGTGTGGGTTACTAAATCTACTTTAACAGAGAGTGTGAGTTAATAATTCTACTTTAACTGATAGTGTGAGTTACTAATTCTACTTTAACAGAGAGTGTGAGTTACTAATTCTACTTTAACAGAGAGTGTGAGTTACTAAATCTACTTTAACAGATAGTGTGAGTTAGTAAATCTACTTTAACAGAGAGTGTGAGTTACTAATTCTACTTTAACTGAGAGTGTGGTTTACTAAACCTACTTTAACTGAGAGTGTGGGTTAATTAACCTACTTTAACTGAGAGTGGTTGTTACTGAATCTACTCTAATTGAGAGTGTGGGTTAATAAACCTACTTTAACTGAGAGTGTGGGTTACTAAACCTGCTTTAACTGAAAGCGTGGGTTATCAAACCTACTTTAACTGAGAGTGGTTGTTACTGAATCTGCCTCTTCCATACCTCTTCCTCTGAATTGATTCACTTATTTAACTGAGAGCGTGGGTTATCAAACCTACTTTTACTGAGAATGTGGGTTACTAAACCTACTTTAACTGAGAGTGTGGGTTACTAAACCTACTTTAACTGAGAGTGGTTGTTACTGAATCTACTTTAACTGAGAGTGTGGGTTACTAAACCTACTTTAACTGAGAGCGTGGGTTATCAAACCTACTTTAACTGAGAGTGGTTGTTACTGAATCTACTTTAACTGAGAGCGTGGGTTATCAAACCTACTTTAACTGAGAGTGTGGGTTAATAAACCTACTTTAACTGAGAGTAGTTGTTACTGAATCTACTTTAACTGAGAGTGGTGGTTAATAAACCTACTTTAACTGAGAGTATGGGTTATCAAACCTACTTTAACTGAGATTGGTTGTTACTGAATCTACTTTAACTGAGAGTGTGGGTTAATAAACCTACTTTAACAGAGATCATCTCATCATCAAGTACCGGACCTACTGGCGTAGGTGATCATGTCTCTCCATAACTTTCGATTTCGGCAGCGATTTATCATTTCTGTTGCTGATCTTCTGCCAAGCCATTCTCTTAAGCTGTCCATTATTTTGTTCTCTTTGCTTCCCTCTATCTCTTCGTCCCTCAATTTACACATTCCGTATCAGGTCTACGCTTCATTAACAAAAGCGTTTTTACGCTAGCGGCTTGTTAAACCTCTGATTTAATTATTTTAAGAATTAATCTACATATTTATATTTATCTAACATATAACAAATTATATATGAATTTGATAATTGAACAAGTAATAAGGTTTCACCAGTACCAAAATGATACATGACATGTAAAAAGAATATGGTTTGAAGGTTCACACTAATCAAATTGAGAGTGGCGCACTATGTGGCGAAACGTACATGGCCGAAATCGACATGGCGCACAGTGCAGCGAAACGTACTGAAAGAGTTAATTATTCTTTTGATTGTGACATTCTCTTCTTTCCTTTCTCATTTGCCTTGCAGCATTGAGGGGAGATATCATTTGTGGTGTTTTGCTTTTCTCTCGGCCTCTGCTATTGTTTCCTAGTGTTCCTAATATTCCATCATTCCATCTTTTTTTGTGATCAATATTTGAGTCTGGGTTCTTGTAACGTTTTTTAAAGGTTTGCTGTGTTGTATTGTGGTCTTTTTGTCTTATCACATGGCCAAACCATTTTAACGTTTCTTTGTGCTCTATGGCAGGAATTATTCCTTGCTTTTTTCCCTCAGTTCTCCATTTCTGATTTTATCTTTCAGGTTGTTCCTGTCATTCGTCTAACACATTTCATCTCAGCAGTAGTTATTGAGTTATTTGTGGGTCATCATCATTGCACTCCGAACATGTCCATAGGTGCTCAGATCCCCTCCTCAGTAAGTCCCACAGTGTCCAGTGACTGACGACTCCAGTTCTGTATTGGTTGATAAATCTTCTTGTAAGAAGCCACTAAATTTCTCTTTTCTGGCTGTGCCCATCTTAACTCTCATCTCTATCATCCGAAAAAGAAACGTGGATTTGTGTTTGTCGAAGTCCTGTGCTCTTCCCACATCTCGGAGGGCATTGATGTACGCCCAATCCAATGGTTGACCGTCATTAACGACAGCGCAGCTAGCCAACCTGTCTGCTCTTACATTTCCTTTTACTACAATTTTTTCCAGTTTTTACAATATATTCCAGTTGTTCTCTTCTCCTTACATGGCCAAAAAATGATGATTGTTTCTTCCTAATATTGGAAATTAGCTCTCTTTTTGCTTTTACCTCTCTCAGAACATCTTCATTACTCTTCTTAGCTGCCCATGGTACTCTCAACATTCTTCTGTAAAACAACATTTCTACAGACTCCAATGATTTTCTTGTCTGTTGTCCTATTGTCCATGATTCGCATCCATTTAACAGAGATAGTGGGTTTCTAAACCTACTTTATCAGAGATAATGGGTTTACAAAACCTACTTTAACAGAAAGTGTGGTTACTAAACCTACTTTAACTGAGAGTGTGGGTTACTAAACCTACTTTAACAGATAGCGTGGTTACTAAACCTATTACTACTCTACTCTAGCATATTGTGTGACTCCTAACCCATTGTCTAAGAGAATTGTTTGTCCCTAAACCTACTCTAACAGAGAATGGTTTCGCTGGACCAATTCTACCAAAGAGCGTAGACCCTACACCTACTGTAAAAGAGGGTGTAGTTTCCGCGACACCGATAAGGGAAAAACACACCACACACATTTTGTTCATCGAAAATAAAGTTAAAAATAAACCAGTTGCAAATTCCCCTTGGGTAATGAAGTGTTAGATTTCATTCGGAGGCAAAGGCGCGCCTCACAGCACCAGAGCTGGAAGTTGTCAGATGTTAGAGATGACATCTCTCATGAACTTATTTCATTATGTTTGTCCCCTAAACCTTCTGAATTCTCGTGGTTCACGCCATAAACTCACTCTTTGGACCCTACTGTCTTCATTATTTACCTTTGCATTAAGGGTACTACCCCAACTTTATTATACTATCATACATTATTACTTAAATTGCCTAGACCATAACAAATCCACCTATATATACTTCTGGAAATCGTACAATAGGTGTTCAGTATAAATGGTCAAGGTATATTCAATAGTGTATGATACGTACATATTTGTGTGACTCTCTCTCTCTCTGTCTCTCTCTGTCTATCTCTATCTCTCCTTTCTTTACTTCCTCCTATACACACTAGGTTATCGAAGGGGACACTAATATCTAGTTCTTGCCCCTCAACCGCAACCATTGTCGTTTGATGTTGTTGTACTGTTTCTCGTATCCAGTCCATTTTATTCTGGCTATACACTTCTCCCATCTTCTCTTTTAATATATTTTTGTATGGTATGGAGTTCGCTGGCATTCTTTATAGATAAACCATTACTTTTGTCTCTCAATGTGTTTATAGAATTAATTCAAAACCCAAATTCTCTTTTATGACATAGTTTATGATTCTTTCGACTCTGGTCACTCCAAGCGGCTTTCTCAAACATACCTTTTCTGTAATAACTAGTTTTCATTTATGCTTATTTGTGAGTGACCATGATTATCCCTGATAACACAAGATGGAAATGAATATACGTTGAATAAGATGATTCTTTTGTGATGATAGGCAGTATCTTGTGTGGCTGTCCCATTTTTTGGTTTGCCTAGTTACATCGGATGTCTGTTTTTTAAATGCATTTTGCAATATTCATAGATTTATGTTTCTAAATATTTGAAGTCTGTCATTTGCTTTATAACGTTTTGTTCTAGCTATGTTTAACGTCATATTTTTTCGTTCTATTGCCATGCCTTCTGTTTTGTCAGTTATCATTCTCATTTTGTATACATTATGTAGACATATGTTGAAGTTCTTTTTTCTGCAACTTTATAGGTTTTGATCGTTAGCAAAGATTAGTTCATTTATATTCTCATTTTGTGGCTTGGTATTCTTGCATATATTGTAGATATAAGTGATGATCAACAGCGCATATAATACGCTTCATTGTCTAACTCCAGATAATACTGCAGATACTATAAATGTTTCTCTATTTTTTTCTAAACACACTTCTGCAATCAATGGATAAACTTTTGTAGCATCCAAAAAGACTCACCTTTTGTCTACCAGGATAAAGACAAAGAGGAAGACCAAGGAATTATTTGGGAAGACAGATGGAAGCAGAGATGAAGATGACGGGGAGGACATGGAATAATATTTAAAAAATGGCAAGAAACAGAACGGCTAGGAAAGTGTTTGTTGAAGACCGCTTCACAGGGAGCTGAAAGGTAGAAGAAGAAAATAAAATATGATTAAAAAGAAGAAAATAAACAAAATAAACACAAAATGTTATTGAACAGCTAGACTAAAAGACAAACTACGGAGTTTTGGCAAAAGTCTTCATCAGACGTGACAAAAACACAATACACATTAAACACAAACTTTCGAGCCAGAATACACAATAACACAGATCTTTAAATGACGGAATTTTATGATGACCAGAATTTTCATATAACCTGATTAAGAGATTAATTGACAGTATGCCGAGTAGGGATAGCTCAGTGGTTAGTGAACTGGACTACAAAGGACAAGAGGTAGAGCTCAATCCCAACCGACGGGGTCCGGTTCACCCAGCCTTTAATGGGTACCGGATTTTTTTTCTGAGAAAGTAAAGCGGCATGGGCGTAATACCGACCACATTACCCCAAAAATCATGTATCGAAGGTCTGTAAAATTGATGGTCACTAAATTATCGTCACGGCGACGAAAGAAGTCCAACATAAGGTGGGTCTGATAAACAAAGTCCGCTGTCTTTGTCGCAGGGGTTTCTGAGGTGTTGGAGTTGAGAAAATAGCATATAGAATCACGACAGGTGAGAGGGCGTGAAGAAGAATAGAGGAGGTAGGAGTGAGCATCGGTTGGTTTATAAAATGCATAGATATATACCTTTATATATATAATATATATAATATATATAATATATATATAAACCTGATGCGTATACGTCAGAGGTATATATATACACCTGATGGGTATACGTCAAAGGTACATATATAAACCTGATGGGTATACGTGAGAGGTATATATATATAAACCTGATGGGTGAAAAGAGACCGGGAATTCTGAAAAGGTAACCGAGGAGGTAGAGATTGTGCACGAAATCCGAATGGAGGAGTGAAATGAGCTTACAAAGTCCAAAGAGATGATTACCCTATGGAGCCAATGTTTGCTTGTATACACTTCTATGCTCTTTGTCACAAGCTTTCTCTTGTTCAATAAAGGCGATGAAAAGATTATACGTTAATCACGTATTTAACACAACAAAATGCAAAACGTTTTTTTGCAATTATATGAATCTACCATCTGGCGTTAGCAAATGTACTTTGGACTTGAAATAATGGTTCATGTGATATTGACTCCGCTGAATAAAGATAAAATCGTGGACACTGTATAGTAATTATTTTGTGAATGGTGCAAGCAGAAAGGGAAGTGTGCTGGGGCTGGAAAGAACAGTCCGTTCATGTGAAAATTTAGTAATGTTGTACAGAAATTGTACTGACTGATTGTTTATGAGTAGATATGCGCTGTGAGCAAATACATAGGTGCTTAATTCACTCTCGCAGACCATGAAATATTTGACTATTAATGACTTCTACAGCGCGCACTGGTTTTAGAAAAATAATGTATCTGACGATAGACTGCTTCACTTGTACGACCAATATAACATTAAACAGACCAACATTTCGACTCTAAAGATCTCAGCGGAGAAATAATTTTAAAAAATTAAAAAAAAACAGGCAACAAAAACCTAAAATTAAAAAAAACAGGCAACAAAAACCTAAAATTAAAAAAAACAGGCAACAAAAACCTAAAATTAAAAAAAAAAAACACACGCAGGATAAAATCAAATTGGCAGCAATGTGGCCAAAATCGGAACACATGGACGTGGAACGTGCAACTCAATATTTTTCTCCACTTCATTTGTTCAGTCTCTCCGAAATCTAATTCATATTTCTACTGGGAATAAACTTCATAAATGTGTAAAATATACCTCCAGTTTGCCTTTCAACCCCAAATATCGTAGTTACTACCACAGGTCACTTTGATATCACTGGTAATTTTAATAGCCGTTTTAATGTCACACATAGTCTTAATTTTATTGGACTGCAACAGCAGCGGCGTAAAGAGCTATGGATTCTCCTTGAAACATTGTAATGTCATTATGTCGAGTGAAGTACCAAATGTCACGTATGTTTGGAGGTGGTGAGAGGCAGCAGTACTCTACATCTCTATTATTTAACTTCTCCAATACACATTGCCTTGTAACCATTTTTTGTCTCCGCTATATCGAATTGGGACCGTCAAGCTGGAATCAAACCAACGTTCACTTTATCCTTAAACCAACGCTCAACAGCTACTCGTTCCAGCTTTTTACCAGCTATGGTGACATAGTGATCAAAAGATCATCTAGCTCACGTCCTCCACTGTCACCGTCGAATAATAGATGTATCAACAATACCATCATCGTAATCAAACATGTCATGCAGTAACTGTAATAAGTTTCTCAAACATTACAATACAAATAATTTTTTTTAAAATTTAAAACGCACACACACAAATATACAACAAACAAGATTCCAACAGCATAGACCCACAGAATACAAAATGATTTAAAAGAGATTTGTTTAATACCTTATATAGAAAAAAATTGTGCATAACACTAGGTCCTTAAACCTACTCTAACAGATAGTGTGGTCCCTAAACCTACTCTATCAAATAGTGTGGTCCCTAAACCTACTCTAACGGATAGTGTGGTCCCTAAACCTACTCTAACATATAGTGTGGTCCCTAAACCTACTGTAACAGATAGTGTGGTCCCTAAACCTACTCTGATAGATAGTGTGGTCCCTAAACCTACTCTAACAAATAGTGTGGTCCCTAAACCTACTCTATCAGATAATGTGGTCCCTAAACTTACTCTAACATATAGTGTGGTACTTAAACCTACTCTAACAGATAGTGTGGTCCCTAAACCTACTCTAACAGATAGTGTGGTACCTAAACCTACTCTGACAGATAGTGCGGTCGCTAGACCTACTCTAACAGATAGTGTGGTCCCAAAAAACTACTCTAACAAATAGTGTGGTCCTTAAACCTACTCTAACAGATAGTGAGTCACTAATCTTACTCTAACATATAGTGAGGTCACTAAACCTAATCTAATAGAAAATAGGGTTTAATCGATACAGATAAAAGAGAAACACTGCACACTCATTAAAAAAAAAAAAAATTAATGAAATAAAAGTAGCCTGGTGGCATTGCCATTGAGTAATGAAGTATTAGTAACTTCATTCTACAAAGTTTCTGCAACATGAGACGGAAGACCAGTTCCCGCATCGCTGATTTCACTTCTCACAGAATATATCTATTGACAATTTTAAAATCCTGGGTGGAACCTCAAATGCATTTAGACCTCGAGTGTTCAAATACATCAAGTGGGTACACGAACTTGAAATACACTAGTTCTCTAAATCTAAAATACAAAATAACATATTGTTTTATATCATACTACATGTAAATGTCTTGAATATATCCCCATTATCCTATCTGAATAATCCTGCGGATGTATCTGAATAATACAATAATTGATTTAAATTTACAAGTAAAAAGAGTGGAGCAGATGTGATGTTCATAAATACTGAAATATTGTAAAATAAATTAAATTTATCACATGTTGCGAATAATTTTACATTCATTACAATGTGTTGTTCACGATGTGACATCGGTAAACGTATTACAATAACTGAACTTCATTAAAAGAAACGGTCACAAAAACCACATTCGTGAAATAATTGGACGAGCATAAAGTTGTGGTTATGTACAAAATGCATTCAGGTTTTCGATGGCATTGTTATAAAAAAAAAAGTTAAATATTAATTAAAAGTTAAAATTATGTTAAATTTTTAAAAAAAGTACATCGAACAAAATTTGCTATGATTATTGTCTATGCGTTCTCTCATAGCCTTTCCTTCTTCCCTTTACTTTATGTCGGGAGGCTCACAATAGAACCTGAGGGATAAAGGCCGCTTGGTCAAAGCAGTTGCCACGACGTGTGAGACTCAGAATTTTTATTTTCCCCGATAGAAAAAAATAATCTCAGTCCACCACGGGTTTCGAACACAGTACGCCAGTTTTTCAGCCAGTGGTTTTAGCCGCACGGCCACGCGCACCTCAGAGAATTTTCAATGCGGCTATTTATCGTATGACTTAACCCGTCATTGGACATGTGGGGCGCTGATATTTTTCATTTACTGATATCCACCCCGTTCTGGCAGAAGAAGCCTTCCATTTACTCTTTAGTTTGTGAGGTCAAATCTGCAGTCTCTTTTCCAAAATAAGCTTAATCTTTTTTTTCCTAGATCGTATCGGCTGGTGCATAGTTTCTGCCTTAGTTCAGGACCAACTGACCAGATTCAGCACTATGGTTCCTGGTAGGTAAGAGAACACGATCTTTTGTCCTAGATACCAGTTCCATGTCGACTTTCGCTTGTGTAAGATATTTTGAGTCTATGAAGCTGATTTTAGGGGTCTCTAGTGACTGGTTCTCAAAGAAAAGATGAGGATCTGCTGAAATCTGTTAACTGCTGTATGGGTTCATTGTGGTTGATAACGTTCATCCCAATTTTTCCCACTCCGAGTTGTACTTGTTGCGTGTAATCGTTCATGCCTCTCGGTAGGTCACATGATACTGTTCCATTTTGCTGCAACGTTTTGAGAGTCCATCTGCCCTCAAATATTGGTTGTGAAGTTTTATGTTATGTTGTTGATGTAGATGTTAAACTGTGTTAGAGATGTAACTCCTTCTTTGGGGAACTCCTATCTATAGTGGGAAGCTGTAGCTAAATGTGCATTCCTGCAAAATGCTGTTACAGTGCGGTAATGGAGGAAGTTTTGTATCCAACGATGCATTATTCCATTAACTGTGATGTTTTTCATCTTTAGTCCCTCTCTTTACACTTTGTCAAATACCTTTGTCAGATCAACAAAGACTGCAAGCCCTTTCTTCTTTATTTTTATCAATTTTCTATGTTCTAAATGAGTGTGTGAGTTGGTACTTTGTACTGTGGTTTTTCCTAAATGTTATTTAGTAATTGCTTCCTCTCAAGATGTTTCAGTAATGTAACGTTTGCAATTTTCCCCATCACTTTGCTCAAGCAGCTGTGGAAGATTGTTTTTTTTTTTGGTTCGTCTTTTCCCTTCCTTCTTTTTTGGACGTTTATTGCTTCTCTCTGCTGTCTAGGAAATGTGCCAGTGTTTCAGGATTGGCTGTTATGTCTTCAACTATAAGGTGATTTGGCCCTTGTAGTTTTATTTTATGGAGTCTCGAGACTTTTGTTGGATGATTGTAGGTTGTAGCAATTTGTAATCACCAGATACCGATAGCAGTAGTTTTAGGGATTGAATTGAAGGTCTACAACTCCAGAACTGCTGCAGCGATTGATTTGTTCACAAGTGTCAGGATTCCATCCTGTTGTCTGTTAATCTATTCTGGCGAAATTGCTCTTACTCTCGTTTGAAGAATCGCTGTTGCTCTTTTATGTGTGTTTACTGAATGCTAATGTTATCAATGTTATTCTTTTTGTTAGTTTAAGCTTTTTTTTCCTTTGGCTCCTTTTGCATTCCAGTTGGCCACTGGATGGATTATGTTTACCAGTTGCCTTACTCTGCCTTCCCTAACCCTTCAGGTTAGTAGAAGCACCTGTTGCTCAAGTGAGCCATGGAAGGTATCAGGCTGTTTTCGTTCTTCCCTGATTGAGGCTGGTGTGTGCAATACCATGATAAAAGGAGTAAAGGAGCATCAGTCTAATGTTCCTGTCTGACTTATAGTGATCTTTCAAGAGCTAGCTTATCTACACGGTTTGTGAAATGGCTATCAACATCCGTCTCCGTGCAATGCATCCGGGTCTACATTGCCAGGTTCTGTATTAGAATTAGAGTGTTTTTGGTATTCCAAAGGAACTATGTTCCTCCAATGATTTATTTTTATAGGGACCGCCATTTCGTGTTTGTCCTGATTTTACTCCGACGCCGCACCAGGACTCAGAGCGTCACACTGTCATCAATAGGCCCGTTTTTTTTTTTTTTTTTTTTTAGGGGGGGGGGGGGGGGACGACAACATCTTGTCGATCGCCATTATTTAGGTGCTCGAAAATGGGTTACGACTGCGATCAGCGATCTGACGGCTACACCATTTGGATTTTTTTTACGGACATGCAGAATAAAGGTGTTCTCTGCCATCAATTTTCTGATCGAGGCGCATTACTTCCATGTCTTTATAATTATACTCACAGCTATAAAATGAGTTGAATTGTTACGGCCTGAGCTTCTTTACTTATGCAATGGTATTCAATGGAAATTTTGCTCCATTTAGCACTTAAGTACAGCTTCGGTTCCTGTTCAACCTTATGGTGGGTGTATTATATTTAATTAAACAATCATTTATACCGAAGTTTCACTCGTTCGATTATAAGATATATGAGTTTACCACAGATTAAAACATCAACATAGTTCTAGTGTGAGATCAGATCATTTAGGTTATGTGGGAGTACGTAAGAAGTGTTTTATGCCAAACATTAATTGAGCATTTCTACATGTATAATCATAGACCAAAAACATCGCAATTAAAATATCTCATGATTGGAAAACATCAAAACAGTAATAAATACTTTGATTTTCAGCCATTATGAACCAATTACATCAACACCACACTTCAATGAAAAAGCCCAAATAAAAGACATTTCTAAAATACGAATATTAATATGCTTACATTTTTGTACGTGTCGTAAAACTTAAAAAAAATATTTCACACAAATTACAAGTCAAATACATAGTAATTAACCATACAAGTAATCAAAGAATTCAATAAATGCATGCTAGAATTTATCTACATGTATTATTAAAACAAAGGACTGATTAAAGAAAAACAATGTTAACGGCAATAACAAAACATTTTAAAAGGTAACACTTCTAATTACATCGGTTCCATTCACACCAGAAAAAAAAATTCTTAGGCAAACAGATAATTACAAGCAATATTTTTTAACATTCACAACTTCATATGTTTGTTCTTCAAAAAATGGTTTTTCTGTTGATTAATTGAAATAGTAAAAAATATCTAAGCGATATTAGATATATATATATATATATATATAGTTTCAATGCAATTTGATTACGCGTACATTGTAGGTCGAAGCAATGGTGGGAAAAGGGTGGGGGGAAAAGAGATTGCCACCACATGAAAAAGGTTAATTAAGAACAAAACATTTGCAAATAAGCCATTCACGTCTAAACGCTCCACTCACTGACATTTATGTACACTTATTGCCACACCAATAAAATCGAAATTTAAAAGAAATGAGCTAAAATATTTAATACTGGACCGTTATTTTATTTATGACATCCTGATTCTTTATTTCCTGCTCGATCAGACTCATTAACTGCTTGCATCAGATTTATCGTTGGTACCAATAAAATGGAAGAGAACTGTGTCATATTTTAATTTTATCGTTTAATGATAATCTCCCATTTTGATTCCACACTTGATGCAGACATGAACTTTCCATAACACAAACCGGGCAATGGTGTATGGGAGATATGTATTGCCATCGTCTCAAAATCTACCTTATAATTCAATTTTTTTCTTTTTCCAAAGTACTTTTATTGAGCTATGTCTGCTACCAATCAGACAGCAGGAGATGACAAAAAGGATATGTGGTCAATAGCTACTTTAGGGTCTACCATACAGATATTCTACTTGAGATTTACTCCCCTACGTTATTTCTCTTTTGAGATCCCCGCAGAGCAACGGGGACAAGATACATATTGTGCTATTAACTTAGTCTAAAGCAGTAGTTGGGTCAACATTAACGATCCCTGTCTGACAGCGTCAACAAAAAAGCGACCTAATTTGCTTTTATATTTTTTAGGTGAAAAAAAAAAGAAAGAAAAACAAACTAAAATAAAAATATAGGGCAGTTTTGGAAATCGGAAACATAAACATGAGTGACTCATTAAAGGCCTTTTAATGTTAATTTATATTTTAGAATTTATTGTTACTCAAGTAGGAAAGACAGCTTTCACGGACGACCTATGTATTATCATCATCTTCATAATCATTATCAAATACACTGCCTGCTGGTGTAGGCGCTCATGTTTTTGCACAACTTTCTATTGCTGAAGCTGTTTATCAATTCTGTTATTTACTTCCGAACAAACCACTTTCTTAAAACTCTCTTCTACCTTTTCTCTCTTTCTCTTCTTCCCTGGTGTGTGTATGTGTGTTTAACCATCGAGTTACAGAAATCGTCAATGTGCACCACATTATATCTACTGACAACGATTTAACACCACACATTTGTCTTGAAAAACTGTTATATCAACTTTATGAACAAATTACCAATATGTGTCTTTTATTGTCTCTATTAAACACACTTGTATTATTTGTAATGAAATTCACTGATAACCCTAACCAAATTGTTGCAGATTACCATTGTCTGCAGGCCAATAGTTATCCAACGGATGCAATAAATTAGAAGAGGAATTGTAAGAAGTTATCTGTAAAATGTGATATCAAAATGTTCATATTACAAGGTATTTGAAATATTGTGTTTTGTTAATTTAGGATCTCCATGACAACAGTCCGGACACAACCATAGGTGCTCTGACCTTCTCCTCAAAAATGTTCATCAGTCAGCACACAGCGATTAATTGTGACAGTTCGATGTTGGTTGACAAATCCTCTCATTCGTCCATACATCGCTTTGTTCTGGCAACACCGGTCGTAACAACCAGTTCACACTATCATGTATTTGTGCTACTATCGAAGTGCATCATTCGACCTAAACCTTAAAGTTTGCGAATGATATCTGCCCGATAGGCCAGGCCAGGCTGTCTGCTCTGTAATTGCCATCAATACTAACATGGCCGTGATATACATGAAAGTTATATGCACGTCTTGAATCTCTGTATTGACCCCGGCCACTAAAGACGAATGGGAGCCGCGATAGCTCAGTGGTTAGTGAACTGGACTACAAAGGGCAAGAGGTAGAGTTCGATCCCAATCGACGGCTTCCGGTTCACCCAGCCTTTAATGGGTACCGGATTTTTTTCTGGTGAAGTAAAGCGGCACGGGCGTAATACCGACCACATTACCCCAAAAATCATGTGCCGAAGGTCTGTAAAATGTATGGTCACTAACAACATATTCCTTACACGCCACTTGGTGTGACGGGGGTACTTTACTACTGAAGACGAATTAGGCCTCACTCTACTTTGCGGATCATATTCTTGTAGTCACTCAGCACACACTTAAGTACATGTTTGAGTTTCCAACCAAGCAAAAGCCTTTGTCACTGTCATTATTTCTATCATCAAACTACTAGTCGTCAATGCGTAGACGCCGCTATTCTCATGAATAGGTCTGTCATTGGATCAATCAGTGAATGACCAATCACTCCGTCTGATATGCATGTAGACATGTCAAGACACGATAACATTTATAACTAATGGCCATGCTGAGATGAATAAAGAACCAACTGCTAGTTACAAATATTAATTTTTTAATAATTTTTACTAGTAGAAAATAAAAATCGCTTCTTTCCCCGGGATATCACCTTCATTTTAGAAATTAATATAGATCTCTTCTTTCCCCTGACATCACCTTCATTTTAGAAAGTAATATAGATCTCTTCTTTCCCCTGACATCACCTTCATTTTAGAAAGTAATATAGATCTCTTCTTTCCCCTGACATCACCTTCATTTTAGAAAGTAATATAGATCTCTTCTTTCCCCTGACATCACCTTCATTTTAGAAAGTAATATAGATCTCTTCTTTCCCCTGACATCACCTTCATTTTAGAAAGTAATATAGATCTCTTCTTTCCCCTGACATCACCTTCATTTTAGAAAGTAATATAGATCTCTTCTTTCCCCTGACATCACCTTCATTTTAGAAAGTAATATAGATCTCTTCTTTCCCCTTGATATCACCTTCATTTTAGAAGTAATATAGATATCTTCTTTCCTCTTAATATCACCTTCATTTAGAAAGCAATAAAGATCTCTTCTTTCCCCTGGATATCACCTTCATTTAGAAAGTAATATAGATCTCTTCTTTCCCCTTGATATCACCTTCATTTTAGAAGTAATATAGATATCTTCTTTCCTCTTAATATCACCTTCATTTAGAAAGTAATATAGATCTCTTCTTTCCCCTGGATATCATCTTCATTTAGAAAGTAATATAGATCTCTTCTTTCCCCTTGATATCACCTTCATTTTAGAAGTAATATAGATATCTTCTTTCCTCTTAATATCACCTTCATTTAGAAAGTAATATAGATCTCTTCTTTCCCCTGGATATCATCTTCATTTAGAAAGTAATATAGTTCTCTTCTTTCCCCTGAATATCACCTTCATTTAGAAAGCAATATAGATCACTTCTTTCCCCTGGACATCACCTTCATTTTAGAAAGTAATTTAGATCCCCCCATTCCCCTTGGACATCACCTTCATTTTAGAAAGTAATATAGATTTCCCCTTTCCCCTGGACATTACCTTCATTTTAGAAAGTAATATAGATCTCCCCTTTCCCCTGGACATCACCTTCATTTTAGAAAGCAATACAGATCTCTTCTTTCCCCTGGATATCACCTTTATTTTAGAAAGTAACTTTTAATATTGAGTTTATTCAATGACCTGTCACCATTTGGATCAGGACACAATTAATTGATTAAAATAAAATTCACAGATTGCCGACATTTAAAACCACAGGTTAGCAAAAACTAGGAAGGGCAGATAGGAAAAAAGAACAATAGATTTGATAAAACAGCAAACTCTCGTAGCAGTCAGTAAAGGTCATCGCTATTAGCTGAATGGGGCTGTGTGTATTTCTCCAGAGAGAGGTATGACAAGTTCTGTTACTTAAATAAATAACTTCTTAGAATATAACATTTTATTTAGCTTCTGAAACTTTGTTTTCTCCACTTATTGATGCCTCATAATTAAAAGTATAATGTTTTTTTATGAAAAACGTGGAGGTTACAAACAGAATGAAGAACGAAAAACACGCCAAGAAAGTACATATCATCAGCAGATAACAGAAGAACAAGTTACTGACATTTTGCATCAAGTAACCCAAAAGAATAGGGCCTAACATTCCAGCCGATGAAGCTACCACCTCGATAGATGCAAACACAGGAGACGTGATTTTCATAAAATGAGATTCTATCCACGAAATGCCAGCCGGATACACAGGCGAATTCCCAAATCCATACAAAGCTGTGAAGAAAACGAGGGCATCAACTACGGAATACATCACACAGATTGTAAAGCATAAAGAAGCTATCGTGACAGAGAGGCAAGATACTGACAGGAGCTGTGCGGAGGTGAGTTTATGAGAGATAAAGATCATCACAAATCGGGATATAGTAAGCGATACAGAATATGCAGCAGTGAGGTATGACCCTTTGGACTTAGGCTCGTTAAATTCTTCTACAAGAAAGGCGGTGAGAAAAGAATTGAATCCAACTTTACCACAAGAGAAAAAGAAATACATGACGTTAATCATGCACATCGAAAATATCAAAACTGGTGTGGGCAATTTTCTCTGAGGGACAACTTCATCCGAACAACGAACCTCATATTTGGAATCAAGTTTTTCTTGCAAGTAAATGATAAACCATGGTATCCCTGCAAGAAAACAGATTATCCCAGTTATAACAAAAGCATAATGGACATCTGTTGTTGTGCGTTGTGTTTCTGTACTAACTGTTGACAGATCTGTGTAATTGGACAGGCTACCGGAAGTAGAATATTCGGTCTCCGCATTGGCTAAGAACGGAGCTGTATACAAAGATGAGAGAACTTCCCCAAAACCTAATCCAAAGTAGATCATGTGCGTGAGTACAGCCCCTTCTTTGCCCCAGACTCTCATTTGCTCGGCAATGGCACCTGAATTAGACAGAGAAAGGGTAAGTAACTTTAAAATTAACGTGATAGATTAATTATTAGATATTTATATTTACTGTGATGAAACATTGTCCTGTAAAACAATATCAATTAAATCAGGTTACTTTTTTTTCTAATTTATTACTCTTTATGAAGGTGGTTGTTGCAAACTTAAAATGCCGAATAGAAAATAGAAGCAGGAATAGACTCAAAAAATTATAAATCTGCTACGTCATGAACTGTAAAATGATGACACGGTATGCTGTGTGATGCATTCTGTAGTTGATGCCTTCCTATTCTTTAAATCTTTGTGTGGATTTGGGAATTCGCCTGTTTTTGCGGCTGACATTTCGTGGATAGACGAAGGATTACCAAGAGTTCGACGAATACACTTTCTTCCATCTCTCTCTCTCTCTCTCTCTCTCTCTCTCTCTCTCTCTCTATTTCTTTTACTTTACCGAATTACTTCACCTTGTAAGAAAATGGCATGCTCGGAATAACGCTCTGATGTACATACAATATCACATAAAGTATACAATAATAGAGGGTAAACATTGTTAGTAGGGTAAATTAGGGGCAGAACACTAAGGTTTTCTACAAGACTTCATGGCATTGCTGGGCATTATGAAGATATGGCCCACTTTGGTTTTAACAGAAAAATTCACATTTTTTAGTAACTTGGCGAAGAATACAAGAACAAAAACCCACTTCACACATTGAATGCGACGTAAAGAGAAATGGTGTATATCTAGCTCGTATATTTTTATAAGCATTGGCACATTTTTTGTGTGTTATGTGGGCAGCACTACACATGGCCACCTTTCTTAATCATTAGAGTCTATAGTTTTTGGTTACCACTGACGTCATCGTAATCG